>OOFG01106278.1:0-10351 GCA_900323295.1 Molva molva | reverse complement strand
TGTGTGTGTGTGTGTGTGTGTGTGTGTGTGTGTGTGTGTGTGTGTGTGTGTGTGTGTGTGTGTGTGTGTGTGTGTTTCAGTGGCTATGACTTTGGATACCTGATCAAGTTGCTCTCTAATGCTAAACTGCCTGAGGAGGAGGTGGATTTCTTTGAGATCCTTCGCTTATACTTCCCCGTCATTTACGACGTGAAGTACCTCATGAAGAGTTGCAAAAACCTTAAGGTAATGCATCCATCAAAACTTTCTGAATGAGCAGAGCTTTCAGTCTAGCGCTAGGTGAATTAACTTCACGTCGTCATGATAAATTGAGCTTTGCGTTAGCATTGAGTGTAGGCCTTCATTCTGTAACAGGAACAGAGGTTAACCAGAAGGTAGCCAGATGGTTCTGAGTGTAGTGTGGGTATCACCAAGTGTTGGCTGTTCAGAAGGAGCCACGTGACAAATTGTGTGTCAAGTGGTTAAATGTAGACATAATGTTATTGGCTGAAGTTCCCTTCATTTCCTTCCTGGGATTAATAACCTGTTATCTCATCTGAAGTGTTGTAAATGTTGATTCGCTACTGGAAATCAGGCAATCATTCTCAAAAAGACAGATGGTAACCAGACGGTAACCAGGTAGCAACCATGTGGTAACCAAGTGGTACCTAGGAGGTAACCAGGTGGTTACTAGAAGGTAACCAGATAGTAACCAGGAGTTAACCAGATAGTAACCGAATGGTAACCAAGATAGTAACCAGGAGGTAACCAGAGAGTAACCAGGAGGTACCAAATAGTAACTAAATGGTAACCAGTATAGTATCCAGGAGGTGACATGAGGAAACCAGGAGCTAACCAGATACTAACCATATATTAACCAGGTGGTAACTAGAAGGTAACTAGGAGGTAACCAGACAGTAACATGATGAAACCAGGAGGTAACCAGATAGTAACCAGGTGGTAACTAGAAGGTAAGCAGCAGGTAACCGGTGGGTGTGGTTTGGCAGGGAGGCCTGCAGGAGGTAGCAGAGCAGCTGGATCTGGAGCGGATCGGCCCGCAGCATCAGGCGGGCTCAGACTCCCTGCTCACAGGCATGGCCTTCTTCAAGATGCGAGAGGTAGGGGGGAGGAGGCTTTGTATCCGTACTCTTGAACCGCATGGAACATTTAGTGAAGTCTAAATTGAACACATTCAAACCACAGTCTAGCTCCTAAAATTAGTTTTGGCTGAAGGTTTTCTTTTTTTATGCAGAGATAAAATATGGTGGAAAGCCAGAAAGTTTCGGTGCCACGGTTGGCTTTCAAAACTGCCAATCGGTTTCGGTTCAAGTGGAAGCCAGCTATGCTCGCAGGGAAAGTAAATGTAGGGATTTTTAGCTTGGTACTGAGTGTAGAGTGTGGGTATCAGTAGGTGTTGGCTGCCCAGAAAGAGCTACGTGACAAATAGTGCGTCAGGTACAAAAATATCGAATTTCTGAATTTCAACACTTTATTGAATGTATACTTTTTTTGCCTTCATGTTTAAGACATAAATACATATTTTAATCCATAGAATTATTAATTCATAAAAAAATGAATTACAAATATTTGACTGAACACTCTTTTTCCTTCCTTTTTCTTGTGAATCTTAAATCTGACTCCATAGAGCTGTATTTCAGACTATGACGATTGTGGTGATAATAATGATGACGATAATTTGCATCTCCCACTGTCCACAATTCAAGGGCGGCTGGGTGGGGGAAAATCCCACTCCTGTTGCCAGCACCTCATCTTTGACTTTTTTCTAGATGTTCTTTGAGGATCATATCGACGACGCTAAATACTGTGGTCACCTGTACGGCCTGGGCACTGGCTCTGCTTACGTTCAGAATGGAACAGGCAATGCTTACGAAGAAGAGGCCAACAAACAGCAGTCATGACATCACTGTGGAACCTCTCCCTCTCTCTCCCCCCACCCCCCTCTCCCTCGCCAACGGATCGTCCCTCCAATCAGAGCGGAGTACCATCGCTACCGGATAGTTCTGGAAGCTGAAAAGCAGACTTATTCTAGAACCGCTGTCACCTCTTATGCTCAGCTCATTGTAGAGGAACTACAAAAATGGCCGACAATGAGGAAAGGAAAATCGAAAGCAGCGTGCAGTGAGGGGTGGCGGCAGGTTGGTCTAGTTAAATGTAATATTTAACTCAGTGGGTGGGTAAGAGTGGAACGACAAACAGGATTTTAGTTCTCCTAAAATGTTCTGTAGACATTTTGCACTTTAAAAAATACTAACCAGATCCTGATTTTATATGGAAAGCTGAAATAGTTTCTGGTGTCGTCTTTGTTGCCTTTTTGCTCCCATTTTACATGTGACTTATTATCTTTATCATGAAGCTATCTTGTTTTCTTATTTGTTTTCCACCACAAAGCTCAGCCTTAACATTAGCTCCATGCTTATGTTTAGCTTTAATTTATTCCATCAGGTCGTGATCCGCTTACATTGATTAACTGACCCATTGGTAATGACAATTTTTGAGTGAACGCGTAGAGTAGTTGCCCATTTATCGGACGTTAAAAGTCTCAAGTTATAACCCTCTAGTATAGGAAAGTGATATAAGGGTACTTAACTTAAAGTGTGTTTACATGTGCGTATGACTTTGTGATATTTGCAAGTATTGTGATAGCCCACAATACTTTTTTGTGTGGGATCACAATAACCAGACTCTAAACTCGAATCCTAAGAGATCAACAGACATGGACTGTTATTTTTTTCTATTCTGTGTTGGTTGGGTTTCATTAGCACATTTTCTGGTTGATTATCGTTTGTTTCAACTGACATGAATAGTCGGGACCAGGCGAGAGACTTTATCGTTAAACACAGCCAGTGGTAAAAAAAAAACCTTTTCCACAAGGTGACCTTGTACATCAACATTTAGAGGACTTTGGCCCATTTTCATTTTTAATTGAAATGAAGGTTTTGTAGAATTTTAGTATAGTAATAAAAGAAAAGTGACTTTTACTCATCGGAGAGAGAGAGAGAGAGAGAGAGATAGAAAAGGAACATTGCCTTTTAATCGGCCTCTTAAAGCACCTTGAACTTTCAGTGGAATACATTTAACATTGTAGCTCTGGTCATTGAATGACACCTTCTTTTGTGCTGTTAGTTTATGTAGTGCTTCACAGTTGACCCATGCTGCTTGGAACCTGCTGCATGAACCGAGACATTTGAATAAATGTTGTTGTTGAGACTACTTAGAGCTTCCATGGACATTGATTGAAGTGTGTATCACAACCTGTTGACCATCAGTGTTAAGATATGGAAATGTATTCACTTTATATATTTTTTTTCCTCATCACATCTTTGACAATATGTAAAAGATTTTTCTTTTTTTAAATATGCAATACTTAAATAAATATGGTTTTGTAAATAAAGGCATGGAACTTTTATAACACTAAACAGTGTTTAGTGTTCTTGTGTTATGTTTTGCTCTATTCACACCATCATATATCAGATAAATATAAAAAGCAAATCTTTGAGAGATGGAGAATATGACCTCATTTTATTTTCACTTTGTACGACAGAACAACAACTGAGTGTTCATAAACCTAAAAATTAAGTTGTCCCATGTCAGTTTGATAGAAAAATATATAGAGACACCATACAGCATTTCCAAACAGGCAAGTACTTATCACAGGAAAACTAGTTTAATAATGGTATTTCATTTAAATGACCCGTGTGAGAAGAGAATGGTCAGAAAGTACAAATTTAACAAAGCACCCATAGCAACCTTTGTTTATTTCTGCAATACATTCAGTAAATGTCCTTTTTTTCACAATCCAATAAACCTAAAATACTCATTGTGACTCTTGCTTCCACTTTCAATACATTTGTGGAAAAATAAACCAATCAAATTTGGAACCGCTAATAAGAGATTCCTGGCCGGAGTGACGCTTCTGGGTGAAAACAGACCAGGGAACATTATCTGGCAGTGTGTCATGGAAGCTATGCCAGACCTACATGCACTATCTGGCATAGGGAAGCCAACTGCCGTTATACAGAGTAATACAAATTAACAGTGTGTGTTTGTGACAGGACAACACTCGTCCTCACTCATACGGTCACATAAAACCCAAGCAGTCAGACAACGGAGCCCTTGTTCATAGATTCACTAAACAGCTTCACACACTCATCACAAGCAAGAGAGAAATAATAACATTGTTTTGCATACAGTTCAATACGGCAAAGCATTTTGATTTCACTGAGATCAAGCATGCACGGGGTTCATCGTTACAACACTTTGCATGTAGATGATGTAGTTGTGGAGGGGGGGGAACCCCATCCCAGACGTTTTCAAACACTCGAAAAATGAAGATGAAATTACACTGACAAAAAGGCCTTCCTTGTTCTCAACTAGAGACGCCCATAAAGGCCATATGTCACTAACTTATAATGTGCAATGTTTCACAAAACAAAAATGTAGCATTCATTTCTGCCGTTAAGCTCTTGCATGAGAAATCAAAGAACCAGGGGGTCTAGATTTACCCAACAATGAGCAACCCTTAAAACTCTTGAGCATACATGGTGTTATCAAAAGCAGCTTAACCGGACTAACATTCATATTATACAAAGTGCAAAAACGCAGTCATTACAATACTGTGCTTAACAAATGGACAAACTCAAAAGTCTTGTATACTGGAATGCAGTTCCTGCCCCATAGTTCTCAAGAACTCAATGGGTTAACCTGTTTGTATCCTGTTATGTTCACTAGTTGACTCTTTTAAGAGGTCTCCGGGTTTGGTTTATTGTTGTTGTTGTGTTTGTGGTTTCTGCATATTCTGTAGAGAGTCAAAGGCGGCGATGAAGTAAACCTTGTTAGAAGCAGACGACTGTATGCATTATGAACGACGACGGACATCGTGTCACACCACATCACGTCCTGATAGGCACACGCACGACTGGGAAAGGGCAGCATTAACCTATTGGACCAAAAACACATTGAACATATTTAGTTTAAACATCTATAATAGAGCTAAGACTGAATTTGACAAAATTTATGATACTTACGTTGGGGGTTAACCGTCTTGATTCTTAATAGAAGCCTACGCCTCGTGTTCTATTATCATTATAGGGTTGCTGGTACCTGCAGGAAGACACAGGTGAGGTCAAATCCATTGTTCTCTTCTTTTAAGATGTGATACAAACAAGCAAGAATGAGGTCCGTCGTTTACCATTCCTCTCTCTGTCCTCCGCACTGTCACTCTCTATCCACGAGGGGGTGCTGGTTAGCAGGCGACTCTGAGACTCCCTCAGTGGCTTGGCTGGAAACTGGATTTCCGTCGCACTGTAAACATTAACCAAGCGAAAAGATTAATTAAAGAGGACAGAAAAAATATTAGATAACAAGATTAATACATTTGTGTAGCTCCCTTTAATTATTTAAACTAAATCGTGGAACACTTACATCTTGTTAGCGTTGTGGCCTTCAGGGGAAGACGGCTGCTCTGGGTCCTGGTTGACCAGACAGGTGGGGAAGGAGCAACCATCTCCTAGACTAAGTCATAAGGGTAACATTACATTATAATGCATGTCAAATTACTGAACGATGATGGTATCAGAATCATGTCTGTTCTGTCCTGTATTAAACAATCATTCACAACACAGGGCCACGATTGTTAACGCTATTCACGTCGTTTACGTGACGGAAGTCTTTTTTCGAGTTGTCATGCAGTGATTAAAAAGTAAGTTGATAAAGTCATGCCAACTTAAAAGCAAATACTGCCGCAATGGAGAGGGTTCTCTGGGAAACCCAGACTCCGGTTTGGGTCAAAAAGTCCCATACTTTGACCCGGTGGTCAAAAGTGATATTTGACCACTTATAATTTTTTTATGGTTTGGATAAGGATTACAAGTTATGAAACTTGGGAAATGGGTGTTAGTAGTCATGTCTTAAGTGCGTGGTGGCGACCCCGAACGGGCCCCAAACAAATGTGCCGCTCAAATCTTACTCCAAGGTTTTCTGAAACTTGCCAGCTCTACTGGTTACTCCTAATGGAAGATGAGCAAGTGCCATTTCCATGTCTCTCAATGCCATAACTGAAGCGTTACGTAGCCAAACGATTGCAGCCAACACGTACTTATATGTCAACATGGTTTCTACAATGTGAAGCAAAACAAGGCTTTCTTGAAGCCTAGACCTTATTACAGCGCTGTAGCAGGGACCTCGTATGTGCTCGTGAGTGAAGCCGTTGACGGCGCTCCTTTCATGGGCACTGATTTCACAAAGTCGGTGTGTTGCGCGACCAGCATTCCGTTCTTATCTTGAATTTCTGGCATAGGTAGCCTGTAGTCATCTTTTGAAACGTAAATTGTCGTTTTGGTTCAATTAATTTGTCCCAATGATACAACATCAATGTGTGTGCAGAACTCCTTAAATAAATCCCAATCATTTATGAACGAAAAGTATAAGCTACCGTTGATTAAGTTGCATGGGCTTGAGTTATCAAACTGAACGAAATCTGTGAGCTTTTGGAAATAAAGATGTGATTGAAGAGGGAATTATATCTTCTGTCGCAGCAGCGGGTCTTTTAATGTCTTTCTAATCAACATTTTAATATGTTATATTTTCCATAAAAATGTCCCCATAAGCTCCCGCCGAATTGCTTGACAGAGAACATTAGTTCCGGATTAGAAACATATTTTTACCGGTTAGTTAAAAATGCATATATTCCTATGCTGTATGGAACAAAACAGTTCAACATCAAATTTAACCCTTTTAGCTTTACATTAAATACATTATTTATTTATTTATCTAAATCATGAAATTATAACATGATTGGCTGGGTTTTTCGAGCGATCGGACTGGCTGGGGTTTTCGAGTGATCGGACTGGATAGGGTTTTCGAGTGATCCAACTGGATAGCGTTTTCGAACGATCGGACTGGATAGGGTTTTCGAACGATCGGACTGGTTGGGGTTTTCGAGCGATCGGACTGGCTGGGGTTTTCGAGCGATTGGACTGGCTGGGGTTTTCGAGCGATCGGACTGACTGGGGTTTTCGAAGCGATCGAAACCTGACCAGCTGTCCAATCAAAACGGAGCTAAGCATCGCTCATCAATCAGGGAGTAATTTAAGAGACAGCTCCATGGAAACACCATATGAAACACCCAGTTTTCGAATACTCAGCTATCTTCTAGAGTCAAAGTTGTTCGCTTGGTTTAACCATTAATATTTGGCCTTAATACGTTGTATTATTACGTATGTTCATTTCTGTTGCTGTCGCAGTGTTTTACTGAGGTTGAAGTTCATATCCATTTGTATTCATTGCAAATTTATATATAAAACAATTTATTTTATTTGTCTGAATTTGTCTTGTTTTATCATATTTTCCAATTGTTTACATTTGTACTAATCAATAATGAACAATATGTAAAATTGCTGTAAACTTTTTGTTTAGTTTCAATAATAATTGTGTGGGGTGAAGCGTCGCCGCGTTTTGCAAAATTTTGGGTCACTCCGCCCCCAACACAAATAAAGTAATCTAACTCCAAATTTTTCATGAAATTTGGCAATATACAAACTTGGAAATATACAAAAATGTCAGTTGCTAGTTTATTATTAAGAGTAGGCTACATGTTTAAAAAACTCAATAATAATTTCAGTTGCTCTGCTTGAAAAATACAAAGGTGAGACTTTAGAGGAAATGTAACAGTTTTTACCTGGAGAAGACAGGAAGAAGCCAGTATCTTCTCTCGTCACCGAACACCTGGCGGAAGTTCTTGCTGAATCCCAGACCAAAGCCGTTCTTGTCGGTTCCGTGGCGGAAGGCAGGGGCGCGAACCGCCTCTGAGAGATACACATACAAGCTAGCGTTTAGCTTTGCTTACTTTACATTTCTCTTGAAATTATACCCTTTTTCTTGAATGTCTTAAATGTTTTCAAGTGTGATTCATGCCTTTGTGATGTGATTTTATGAATTTGATTATATTTTAAAGCTACGGTAGTTGGTGGACAGTGCTACCAGGCTTGATTGCTATTCCTGTGAGGGCATCATAGCACAGGCTAGCGTAGCAGCAGGGGGCTAGCATATAGCAAGGGGGCTAGCATGGCAGTGTCCATTACTAAGCTGCTTAGCATCATAGCATTACAATGTAAGGCACTCCCTGGATAATCCACTCTTTCAATCAAAGACAAAGTGTTCCACTGTGCCCACATAATGAGAGAGCTATGTTTAATAATGTAGTCTTTATTAAATCAGGGCATTGATAAAGGCTTCAATTAGATGGTTCTAACCCAGAGGAGGGTGGAGGTAAAAACAGATCATCATTCATATAACTATTTAGTATTTTACTATTTAGTCCGCCCACCTAACAGATGCTTGTATCCAAAGAGATTAAAAATGGAGATACAATGTCGTTAAGAAGCAGGTAGGGGTAAGGGAATCTTGTTCAAGGATGCCTACAGCGAGACTAGGGGTTCAAACCCAGAACCTTTCGATGTGGAGATGCTGTAAGCAGTATTGGAGTGTAATCATCTAGACAAGTGTTAAGGGTGCAGTGTGCAGAATTGAGTGGCATCTAGTGGAACGGACTTGGCATAAATGGAACATGATATTATAATATAATATATATGTATGTTTTCGTTAGTGATAATCCCATGAAAATAAGCTGGTGCAGCTGGTTGCAATCTGACATCTCACCGCTAGATGCCACTAAATCATCCACACTGTACCTTTAAGCCACTTTTGTCATGGCATTGTGTACAAACTGGAGAGCACACACACACACACACAACACCCCTACCCACCCAGAGTGGATCTGTTCTTGCAGACCAGCCAGCAGTGGTAGGCAAACAGAGAGGCCAGGCTGACTGAGAACATGGAGGATGCAAAAAACAGGAACATGATGTGGAACTTGGCCTGCGTATCTGGAAGTCCGTTCTGGAGAGGTCACAGGTCGCAAAAAAACAACCAACAAGTCAACACTCAGAACAGACCTAAGTATCCCACAATTAGTTAGTTAGTTAGTTAGTTAGTCTAGCTAGTTAATTTAATTGATTTACTCTACAACCAACTAGTCTTCTTATTAATGAATTGTTAATTGTTGCTGTTTTAGTTACGCTGATTGGCTCATACCAGGTATTCTCTCAGACGATCATGCGCTCTACCTTCAGCCTTGCAAAGCAAAAAAAAAAATATCAAAATATTCAATTTATCATTTGCTGAAGGACAATTCAGGATTTGCCACTAAACACCACAGACGGAGAGTGCAAGTGCATGAATACTATACTGTGATGTACTTACGGTCCAGAATCTGATGAAGTATTGAAGATCTGTGGCAGTGATAAAGAGGCAGTAGAGTAAGGAGTAGGCCAGGAAGAGCATGAAATACTTATAGTTGGAGAATCCAACACAGTTGTTTACCCTGCAGCCAGGACAGAAATCAAATTATTCAGGTTAATAAGGATCCAACGATCAATCAATTGATCAATCAATCTATCCATCTATGTCTGTCTGTCTGTCTGTTTTTCTATCTTTCCATCAGTCTATCTATCTGTCTGTGTACCTCTCTATGTAGTATATCTGTCTACATATATATATGTCTGCATGTTCACTGTTCATTATGTACATTATGTGTTAAGCATTTCAATGATGGAGGCATTGTTCCTACACAGTGCTCTTTGCGATTGCCCGGTGTCATTATGTTATCACCAACAATCTGTTATCAATACAGGAGTCTTCTTATACAATAAAAACACCACAATCCAAGCCTACGCGCAAAGAGAGCTGAAAATCCACCTTATACTAGCCCTAGCTACAAGTAGCCCTGGCCACTCTATTTCCCAAATGATAAAAGAGCCTCATGCTTACCAGGGACAATGGTGATCCATCTTCAGAATACATCTGCAACACAGGACAACAAAACACAGCACGGGTCAGTGAGTCCAATCGCATCCGGTGCTGAAGGCAAGGCACACTGGGTTTTGAGTGCTGGTGTGTGTGTATACGTGTGTGTGTGTGTGTGTGTGTGTGTGTGTGTGTGTGTGTGTGTGTGTGTCTGTGGGTGTGTGTGTGCGTGTGTGCGTGTGTGTGTGTGTGTGTGTGTGTGTATACGTGTGTGTGTGTGTGTGTGTGTGTGTGTGTGTGTGTGTGTGTGTGTGTGTGTGTGTACATGTGCTTGTGTGTGTGTGTGTGTACATGTGTATGTGTGTGTGTGTGTGTGTGTGTGTACATGTGCGTGTGTGTGTGGGCGTGTGTATGTGTGTGTGTGTGTACATGTGCCTGTGTGTGTGTGTGTACGTGTGCATGTGCGTGTGTGTGGGGGCGTCTGTCCCCTGTGTGCCGTACCCATCACGGCGAGGTGGGCCCGGGCCTCCGCAGGTCTCAGAGTGCTGTT
>OOFG01106277.1:0-33375 GCA_900323295.1 Molva molva | reverse complement strand
GTGAGGTCATTTTTTCCAGTTCCACCACACGATGAATCAGTCAAATGTTCCAGCGAGGCAGGATACATTATCAGGCATAACAGAACAGGACTGGGCAGAACTTGGGCTTGTGATGCTTAATCAAAGACACTCATCTCTGTGTAGAGATGCAAGGCCAATAACAGGGTTCCCACTCGATTTAGATTATAATTCTTTATATACTTTTTATGTTCCAGGACATTTTCCATAACCTTTCTGTGTTCACAGAGGTTCATATTTCACTGCATGAACAGTCAGTAGCAGCCAGGCGAATCTCCATGTAATGAGTAGCATGATAAGCAATTTATTTGTTTTTTTATCAATGACAACTCTGATCCATCTTCGGTGAGGTTGGATAAAGTTTGGTAATCAAATCGCCTCGGAGCTCCGGGCCCCAATGTGACGGCCCTGTCTGCATTACCTATTTAAATTACATTGGCTGTCTGTCACTATCGCGTATTTTGTCCTTTCCCGAAAGAAGACGCACACACAGACACATACTTTTGTGAAGAAAAATGTGGAAGTCTATAATTAAATGCACTGATTATAAAATCAAGCGTTGAAAACATGTTGCTATATAGTGAGCCGCCAAACACCAGACAGACGGCTCAGCTCGCCGACGTCATCGCTGCAACACAGAAACAGACAGCAAGGCTGGCGAGGAGCGGAGATGCCGTGCAGTGAGGGATATTTCATTAGGATGGAGGATCTGTATATCATATGAGGATCGCCTCAAAAGCGTTGCAAGCTTTGACAGACAATTGTACAACCTTAAGTTGGTGACTGAACATGAAATATGTTTTGTAGCGTAACTTTGCAATTTTCCTTGATATGTTCCAGCTTTTTCCCAGACAATTCATCAATTTGGACATTTTTATATGTTTTCTATCACTGGAAAACAACTTTTTAGGAGGCCTGGGAACCCTGAGTAGCGAGTTAGAATCCCAAAAAGATTCTCAGATTATACCAACCCTACACACTCATCTACTTAAAATGACAATTTGTTGGATGAATTGCCCTTAAGTATCTGTAACTGTAACTGTAATGGTGATTCTTGTGAGTATAGCATTTTTGACTATTCAAACCACCCACATCTGTTATTACCGCTAATGTAGCTCATATGCCCCCATTGTGATACGACTACTTTGAAGATAGAGTCAGTTGGGAAAAAGTGAGAAATCTTGAAAAGTTAAACACTTTCACAGCCAGTTGGAGATGCAGAGCCAGTGGTCCTATTAGAGTGTTTTTTCCATATCTACACAGTTGGAAACTTTAATGGCGTTGAGGCAATGTTCCAATCATATGGAAAGACTTGCACCGAAAAGCCATGTGATCTCAACCAAGCATCTGCAGAATGCAGCATGAACTTTGTTCCTCAACTGGTTTAACAAATTCAAAAACACAATTGCAACGTGGTATGTCTACAGGTGTCTTTGTTCGATGCCAACAGCTGCCCTGCCTGACATTTTTACAACATTAAACATATTGTTATTTTGGTTGAGTTAGTGGAAACACATTATTGACACGTGATAGTAGTTTATTTCCCCATAATATTTGTTATTATTTAGTTCAATTTAGATTTATTGACCATAAAATGCAGGTATTTGGTCCCAAAACAACAATGGTTTAGTATTAAAAAAGAAAAAGAGAAGAAAAAAACAATAATATATAAAATCCACTTGTTGAGCTTAGGCCTTGCTACTGTTTCCCCATTGACTGATCACGATATCCTTTGCCCACATTCTAGTGTTACTTTTGGCTAAACAGCCAGTAGCCATTTTCATTCTTGAGCCTGGCTGCCAAAATCAACTCTGCTGCTATTATACTAAGAGTCTACCATGCTGGAATATGGGATTCCCTACGACCATGCTTAAAGCCAAACATCCCCCCCAAACGGGTGATTCCTCCTACTCTTTTCCTTCTCTAACTGGCAGGATATCCTTTACTGTATGCAGTATAAACAGATGTCTAAGTCAATTGTTTTTGCATGATGTCTCCCCATCACCCTCTCACTGATTCAGGCCCATGGAAGGACTGTCTGCAAGCTCTGGAGGATGGCCACAGCACCAGTGGCATGTACCTGGTGAAGCCAGAGAACGCCAACCGCCTGATGCAGGCTTGGTGTGACCAGAGGCACGACCCGGGGGGCTGGACTGTGATCCAGAGAAGGCTGGACGGTTCTGTCAATTTCTTCCGGAACTGGGAAACGTACAAGGTTTGTGAACTGTTGTGAACACCCCCCAGTCAAAGAGCTCATAGTTTGGTAGGAACACAGGTTGCTTTAGCTGAGGGTTGTGTTGAGACTTACCAGACCTGTGGGAGAATGAATTGACGATTGTTGAGGTTGTAGGGCATCTAACGTCTAACACTTGCAGAGTGCCCCAGCAATTTGCTAACCTGACCCCAATCATTCCAGCAATCAGCCGCCACCACTTTTGTTAAATGTGTTTAGAAATGACACATACTAACTCCACTTGAGATAATAGATGTAAAGTCAAGGCCGCACAATTCTCTGATCCACTGGATCCTGAACAGTGTCTAAGTGAAGACATGTGGATGTGAACTTTACTGCAGTCTCTCAAGCCATTAAGTTAAACAACCCATATAATTATGTTATTGTGCTGTTTAATAATATAACCATAAATACATAAAAATACAGATCAAAACCAACAAAGTAGCGCTGAAGCTATTATTAGGAAGACTCTTTCTCTTGATAAACCTGCCCACCATATGAGGTGAATGTGATTTTTCAGTTTAACTTGGTGCTGAAAAAGGCAGCCTCTCTTGTAAAAGTGATCATTGTTGAGAATATGTCAAACAGCCAAGTGTGTTGGTTGTTTTGTGAGGTTTTAAAATCATTTTAAATAGTTAGTGGTCTGCTTCCAGTGAGACCCATTTTTATGGGGCATTTTCTAACAGTGAATATTATGTTGGCAGGCAAATCATTTCTGATGTCACATAGTAAACTAAAATATTAATGATGAATCTGAATCATTATGAAACATCATATTGAATTTGAATCAAGGTATATGTAATGTAATATAGTATATGTAATAGGGAACCAATTCACTACAAATGACCTTATAGTATAATGTTAACACAGCTCTGTCTTAATCCTAGGCCTAATGTTCTCAAATGAACCCCCCTGGAACTTTCTAACTGGATAATAGTGGAAAAACGCTCACTATAAACTAGGGTCACGCTCCGTTTGTTTTAATGTGCCCTGATAATAAACAACAGCAGAGGAAAAACCAAAACCTATAATCATCCATGTAGAATGGAAAAAATCATTCCCTATAGATGGCCCAGACCGCTCACACACATGTCTCACAAACTAGTAATCCAAAGGGATGTCTGCACTGTTTCCCGATGGCCTTGCCGTGTCTTCCTCTCCACAGCAAGGCTTTGGTAATATCGATGGGGAGTACTGGCTGGGTCTGGAGAACATCTACTGGCTGACCAACCAGGCCAACTACAAGCTGCTGGTCACACTGGAGGACTGGTCCGGGAAGAAAGTGTTCGCCGAGTACGCCAGCTTCAGACTGGAGCCCGAAGCAGACTTCTACAAGCTCCGGGTGGGACGCTACCACGGAAACGCCGGCGACTCCCTCACATGGCACAATGGCAAGCAGTTCACCACGTTGGACCGAGACCATGATGTGTACACAGGTACGGGCGGCCCAGTCTATACTACCATGGTTAAGGTTGAATCAACAGCATCACTAGCTCCACTCCTCATAGTTCGACTTGAGGGCTGAATATGTACATGTTGCACTGTGCGTTAGGTTTTGTGTGTGTGAATTGAACAAAAGAAGCAATAAGATCAATAATTATAATAAATATAATTATAACACATGCAATTCGGACACTCTTACCCAAATCGCCGTACAATGTGATGAGGGCAGATGTGGTGGCCCCAGTGGGACTCGAACCCCTAACCCTGGAAGAGTATGCTCTACCAATGAAGCTAGATAGGACTATTATATATATGTTATAATCATAATGATACTAATCATTTCTATCTCTTAGGTAACTGCGCCCACTATCAGAAGGGAGGCTGGTGGTACAACTCCTGCGCTCACTCTAACCTGAACGGCGTCTGGTACCGAGGGGGACACTACCGCAGTCGCTACCAAGATGGAGTCTATTGGGCGGAGTTCAGAGGCGGAGCTTATTCCCTGAAGAAAGTAGTGATGATGATCAGACCCAACCCCAACACCTTCCACTAGCCAGCAGAGAGAACACTTGCTGCACAGCTCAGTCTGAGACACCTTTCTTTTAATTCATACAGATCCTAATACAAATCAACCGTTTTGAATGAGGTGGAACTATTACAAAGCCAGATCATAAAGAGGGTAAAAAGGAAAAGAATGTGCAATAATTAAGCAACAGGATGGCCTGCTCGTTGAGGCCACTGTGGTCCGGCTTCCCAGTACCACCACTCCAAAAGAATTGCACTTTCATTCTCTTTAGTTATTTTTTACTATTACACCTCCAACATTAGATTCAATATAAGATACATCCTCGTGGCTCAGCAGTTAGCTGGAAGTACACTGTCACATGATTATCTGTTGCTTGTAATAGATGGTGCTTTCCCCTGAACTGTGTTTTCGGGAGAAAATCAGAAAAAGGTACATTTTTGATTTGCCGTAGAATCCAAAAATACCTAGGTTTTACGGTAGAGAAATCCAGGAAACGGTTGACACAGGAAACACAATCCAGTGACTTTGTTTGAAGAAAATCTTCAGGTGTGCATTTTATAGGAATATACTAATGTTTTGTTGGATTTAAATACAGCTGTTTATATTATGACCCGACTTGTCTATTAAGTGTTAAAATTGTCCCTTACTTGGCATCAAACCATGCCAGTTTTTGCCAAATGATTGAAATGATTGAAATGTTCATGCGTGATTAATAAATACAGAAATATCACACACACCATATGCTTTGGATGATAAACCATTTGACAGATGTTCTTCAAATTAAACCTTTTGAACTTCAATTGCTTGAACAGGTGCTATTATGCCTGTATGAACCACGGACTGTATTTACTGTAAAAATTCAGTTGTTTGTTGATGTCGATTGATCCAACACAGTGTGTCTGTACATAAAAAGATACTTGTAATATAATGTAACAAAATCTATCATGTATCGCTATTAAGTTGCAATAAAACATGTACAGCTTGGTATATGCTCTAATGTGACATTTTCTAACACACATTTGACTTGATGTTCCAGTTCTGGGCAGTAGTTTGTACTAATAGTTCTAAGGAAGTATAAACAAATGAAGGTTCATATGTTTAACACTTAATAACTTTACTGACGTCGACTCTCACTTTCAGTATATTATGCTAAGTTAGACACAACACAACAGCTTATGGTTTATAACTTAATGTCACATTTCTATAGCTGTTTTCACTCGGACCTTTAGGAGTCACTTACGAAGTTACTGACTTAATAACTTGAAGTGCTTCACTCTCACTCTCGTTACACAGTTGGAAATACATATTTACGAAATACATATTTCCAACGGATGGTTATCTCTAAGTAGCTCAGTGTTGTTTGTCATTTTGCCCAGAATATTTAAAAAACTAAATAAGGAGTTGATTATGCTTCATGTTTACTTATTTCAAGATGGTCATCTTCATTTTGATGGAGCTGTCAATTCAAGGTCGTCCAGGGGTTATCCCGGTGACTCTGACCTGCTGGGAAGAAAAGTGGTTAGATGGATGGAAGGATGAATGGATAGATGGATGAATAGTGGATGGATGAATGGATGGATGGATGAATGGATGGATGAATGAGTAGATGGATGGATGAATGTATAGATAAAAGAGTGGTTAGATAAATAGATGAATGGATGGTTGGATAGATGGAAGAATAGATGGATGCATGGGTGAATGGATGAATGAATGGATGAATGAATGGATATATGGATGGGTGGATGAATGGGTGGATAGGATCATAGATGAATTGATGTATGTATGGATGAATAGATGGATGGTTGAATGGTTGGATGGATGGATGGGTGGATGAATGGGTGGATGAATGAATACATGGATGGTTGGATTAATGAATGGGTCGATGGTTGGATAGATGGATGGGGGGATGAATTGATGAATGAATAAGAGCGGAAGGGTAAATCGATGGATGGATGCATGGATAAAGGGGTGGATGGATGAATGAATGGATTACTGGATGAATGGGTGGATGAATGAATGGATGGATGGATGGATGAATGGATGGATAGTTGGCTAGATGGATGGTTGGATGAATGGGTGAATGAATGGAAGGATGAGTAGATTGATGGATGGGTGGCTAGATGGATGGATGGATGAATGGGTGGATAATTAATGGATGGATGAGTGAATAGATGGGTTGACGTATGGATGGATGAGTGCATAGATGGTTGAATGAATGGATGGATGGGTGGATGAATGAGTGGATGAATGGGTTGATGAATGGATGGATGAGTGAATAGATGGTTGACGTATGGATGGATGAGTGACTATATGAATGGATGAATAGATGGATGGTTGGATATGCCTCATGATCTAATATCCATTCTGATAGGAAGAATTTGTAGACATGGGCAAAGGTAATACCAACTCACTAGCTGGCTGGCTGACCAGTTATTCCACAGCAAGGAATGAGGGCCTGAGAAGCCCAACAGCTCAAGCTGTGGCTACACAGAGGATATCCTCATAAAGACAATTACCAGAGGAGTGATTAGTCTCACTTTAATTCTTTGCTCTGTCAAAGGGGTTGGTCCACGTGGATCACAGAGAGACAGAGACGGAATGTGATTTATCACGTACTGACCACAAAATAGGATTGGGGACAGCGGAACAGAATGGCAGATGACATTTGACTGCCTTGTAAAACCTCAGGCATGAAGCAACCCCTTCCGCTCACAGCAGAAACACCCTTTGTTCCTCTGGGTCCATGAGTTTTCCAGAAGGCAACTGGAACTTATATAGCGAGACGACGGAGGCACTCTGCTGCATGAGGTAGGAGCCAAAATGGAGAGCTAAAATGCATTGCTTACACACTGTGCACATCTAGTGGAAGAAGTGCTGAATGTTCATAATCTCCTGTTGAACAAACTATATGCTTTATGTACATATGGTCATATTTACATACACAAGCATATGTATGTATGCTTTATGTGTCTGAATAAACTTTGAATCTCTCAGAGTGATAATGCCTTGGGTCCCATTGAGTCCCGAGCTCGCTGCTTTGCTTACAGTGACGATCCAGAACCAGAGAGCTCAGCCACATCAGACGGCAGAGAGGAAAAGGGTGCATAAAACTCACAGAAATAGGTATTCTCTATCAGAATGTAAATATACCAAAATATTGGACAGTGGTACAGGACACAGTGGTTGGCTGTCGGTAATTGTAGAGTAGTAGTATAGTAGTTTGTCCAAGCTCCTACCAAAGTGTTCATGTTGATCCACCTAGGACAGATGGTACACTGTAAACAAGAGACAAATGATCAACAGCAAAACGTAGTGACCTTGGTATGTAATCAAAAACCACCACATGCAGCATTGTTAAAATTTGTTAATAAACTGACAACTGAAATGAACTGGATGTTTCAACGATCTCAGTTAAATGCTACAAATCTGTTTTTTCCGCCTCCAAAGACAGAGGCTTTGGGAGGGATAGAGGAAACCATTTATCTCCAGGAGTGTCCTGGTTGACAGCTAGGTTTTTCCTCTGAGATGGATGGAACAGTTAAAGACCTCTCTAAGGACAAGACAAAGCAAAAACTTCTACACCAGTTACCCTCAAACATCCAACACTTGGTTTTATTTGACTGAAGTGATGTTAGCAAAATACGACAGGAGAACAAAAACAAGATGGTCAAAATAGTTGAAATCAAATACATATGCCACAATTAACTAAACATCTTGTCATCAGACAATCAAAGTTGCCAATGCTATGGAAAGACTTCACACAGCAAGACCGGTGGACAGCGTCTCCGGGGCTCCGTAAATAGACCGCATTCTCCTCACATGTGTCGTCTTCCTGCCGTCTCACCGCTGTGGAAAGCTTCATTGAGGGTGGCCTGTTCAAATCCTAGAACCCCCCCGCCCCCTCTCCTTCCTTTCCCAGTATGGAAAACCATAAGCTGACGCAGTGCTCACTCAGCACAGAGGGAACCGCGTTTCCTCCAACTTCAAAACCGGCACTTTCCGAAGGGGCCCGCATTGTTGATTTATGTCTCATCAAGTATGTGCTTTTACTTTGAGTCAAAGGACCCTACCGAGTTCAATTTGGTAGAATGGCTTTAACTATTTGGATGTTGTTGTAGATGTTGACTTAGGGATGAGCTGAGTTTATAAAGGTATAGTGACTATACTGTATACTAACTTAAAGGTATCATTGAATGTTGCAAGCAACTCATATCAAATTGCAAGATAAAAAATATATTTTGTAATTAGCTTTTTACTTAGAATATGTAGAACAACAGCGTAGGAGCATTGAAAGCTGAACCATAACTGAAAAGAATAGGAACACAGTCTCTGCTTACTCTACATGTACAGCAGATGATAATCCATTTATCCATCCTCCTAATTTCCTCTTTCTTATCTCCCCCCTTCTGGGGCCAGTGTGTCACCACACAAGCCGACAGACACGTCGTAATCGATGTGTGAGGATGGCAGGCACTTCTGCCTGTGACTCATGTCTCTCTCTCTGTCTGTCTGTCTGTATGTCTCTTTGTCTGTCTCACTCCCAGTCTATAATGGCTTATATTTTTGAAATGGCCCCTCAGCATTTTCTCGGTCTGTGTGTGTGTGTGTGTGTGTCTCTCTCTCTTTGTCTATAATTGCCCATTTCTTTGAGGCGGTAGATGACACAATAGTGAGTGCTCCCTAACTATCGTAATCATCCTCTTCACACTGCCTGTCAGCAGAAAACACACTCTGAGCTGTTACGAGCAGTGAATAGCAAAGGAGCCATAAAAAGATTGGCCCCGTAAAGTGCTAACCAGCATGTATTTCCTGATAGTTTGAAGCCACTTTCCAGTAGTGTGCAAAATAAACAGAATTCATATGGGAATTATTAAGAGATGTTTCAAAATACAAAGTCAAATTATAATGTGGTGCCGTTCCTTTGAAGAAAAAACAGGCGTCACATCATTGTTTGATAGTCAGATAGAGTAACGGTTGAGGATGGAATTATCGGGTTTTTCCAAAACCTCAGCTTTGTTTGAACGGACTTCAGACCCTGAAGATGTACAGACCTGTTTGTAGTTAAAGTGTCAGTATGTAGGCAGCTTTTGTGGAAATGTTGGTATGTATGACGCCATGAATCCGGTCTTCACTTCTTCCATCACGTCTGTGGTTTGTCTACAGGGAACTGAAATATATGAAATATGATTCTCTCTCTTATCTATAACATAAAATAATATGATACAATATAAAACATAATGAAAATCATGATAAGAGAGTAGATTATCCTCAGTACATTTGTCTAAATATGAACTCTTTGACATAAAGTTAGGGTTAGTGGAAACTGAAACCTACCTGTCACACTTAACGTGAAACCATTATTGACCCTGGATGCTCAACAACCCCCTTCATCTATTAACCTCCAGACACGATGGAAAGCGTATCCAGCAGGGACAATAAAGATTTAATAGCGGTGAGAAGACATCTACAGGCATGAGTGTAAAGTAAGAGTTGTAAAACGTCAGCTCTCAAATTCCTTCACTATGTACGTCTACCTATGAGATCCATAAAAAAAAGGCCCAATGTGAATTTTAACTCAACTCAACTCACACTATTATTATTAAGATTCTAAGCCCAGTCAGTCAGTGGATGAGTGTCTATGAGTCAGCCCTAGCTTACAGCAAGGATCAAACCGTCGATTGGGCACAATAGATTAGTCTTGGTTTCTATGCTGAAGGAAAATGTGATGAACATGTCTCCTAAACCTTTCATCTAATTTTGTTTAAAGTAATGCCTCTTTTGTCCAACGCACACAGAGTAATTACTCAGAAACGCATATCAAGCCAGCACACCTGGACGACGGGGGCACACCCAGGTAAACATCTAATAGGTACTTGTACCTATTAGATGTTTTTGGCAGCAGGGATTGCTGTGATGTACAGGGACAATAAGTGCATAGAGAGGATTGTTTTCAGCACTAGGCACAGCAATGTGTACAGAGATTCTTTTTTACGAAGAAGCTTTCCTTGCAATGCCAACTGAACTGAGAGTAGTAGAGTAGTACTAGTAGTATAGTAGTATGAGCAGTAGTTGTTGTAATGGTAGGAAAGTTCCACATGCTTCCCTGCTCACTCAAAAACGAGAGTTGAATGGCTTTGGTTGAGTTCCAATTTGATGAGATCTGGTCTCTCCAGCCTATTTATTAGCCTGAACTGCCAATGAATCCAGTATTAAAGCAGTATTAAAGGTGCTGTAGATAAAATTTAATTAAATTTGTTGGAGATGGCATAGCCATCTGTCAGCTATTTTTGAGTGAAATGTGCTGTGAGAATACGTGTTTCCATTTGATGGCGCCTGCGTCTGTATGAGACAATTTCGATTTGAGACCCCCCCGGATCATATATTCCTTGATTGGTTCAAGGAATGCATCTTGCCTGTCAATCACAAGTGCGTGAAACGCAACACTTCTTCATAATGGAGAAACAGTTCAGTTTCAAAATCTTGCTCCCTTCTGCTCTCTATACAACTCTGGAATACCTACAGCGGCTTTATAGGGGGAAAATAGTGCTAAGCTACTATAACTTTGCCGTAGTTTGAAACACCTTTTGACAGAATGCTTTCCATAGTTTCCATTCAGATCGGCGTATAAAAGGAAGGACGTGTTGCCACTTTGACATGCTGTCCCCGTTGCATATCAAAGGAGTTCACTAAAAACCCACATGATAATTACCTCCCTCATTAAGCGGCAGTAGACATATTACACTCACAAGGCCCATACTCTACAAACGCAATCGTGGATGATGAACGATAACATGGTTTCAGGAAAGAGACAACGGTAATCGTACTCGTGCAGAACAAGGATTAAATTAACTGTTTTCTATCTTTATATTAAATCCTCTAGGTGAAGACCAGAAAGCAATGTCAACTATCATGTAATGTTGTAGACTGGGGAATAACCCTGTTATTTTAACTGCAGGGTGAGAGCTTTGTAGTTCAAAGCACTCGTTTATTTTTCCAGCACACAATGAATGAGTCAAAGACCAACACAAGTATTAAAGGAATTAAAGAGGCACACTAGATGTCGACTTGTTCTAGGCTAAATTACACAAAGGACATCATGGAAAATAGTTGCTTTGTTGATCTCGATAGGACAAGTGGTATGTACACCTAGGTAATGTAGGCCTATTCTGCAATATGTCAAAGTAATGATTTAAATGACGGATTGGATATAAATATGGAATACGTTATATGGTCACAGGGAAGATAACTTTGGGTTAGGGAGCGCAGGATAAAAAACATCCATATACAGAGGTGTAGGCCTATGTTGTATTCTGTGAAGTACTTACAGATCCTTCTTCCTGCTGTGGGGGTCTCTATTGAGATGGACTAATGCATTATACCACTAAAACATATGTTAAAATAGCCCTGGTGGAAACATATTGCTTGCCATCGGTTTCCTGATCTTTAACTTTGTGGTTGTTTTTAATTCTCATATTCTGCTGTACAGCACATTTGAGAATGTAATTCAAGGACACATCGTTTTACTGTAGGGTAACAATGTGACTGTAAGATTAATCATCCAACGGGGTTTATAAGAATCTTCTCTGGTTCTCAAAAGCATCTGTAGCAGTCAGCGACTTGAGGGAATCAGTATTAAAATGACCTAAAATAGCAGCAGTAGACATGCCAAGTATGTAGGTATAAGAAGGACTTTTTAGGCACAATAGAAAACATCAGCAGGTAGTCCTGAGCATGTGACCCAACAAGCCATGCACAGCATCGGCTCCTTTTCATTGGTTCATATCTCCTTCTGGTTCTACTCTTCAGAAAACCACACGATCCCGTATACGGCATTAATGTTACACAGCTGCACTCATTAATTAGCTGATATCCCCCCAATGGAAGAAGGCATTGCTCACAGTTGGGACAGAGGAAACAGCAGCCAACATGGAAAAAAACACCAGTTATTATGAAGTAATTAATGAATTCTGTTCAAGCCAGCTAGGTCTCTTTTCTCCCTGTTTGTATTCGATTACTTGTCGATTTTTTGAATTTCTTAAAGAAACCCACATAGTGAAACAGAGGAAAGTATTGTAGAACAATTCTTTTTTGAAAGCCTTCACTTTTATGCAGGGATAATAATGGAGCTAGAACTTTTGTGACAGTTTCAATGATTGATGATTTTGACGAAGCAATAACCATTTGTAATATTGTTTTAAATTGTAAATAAGATTGACTGGCTAAAGAAGCAGTAGAAGAAGCTAATCAAGGACAGAAGTAAATCTTCCTCCTATTCTCTACTTCCCTCTGGTGGTACAAGTCCACATTGGCCTGTCTGACTGTCGCAAAAATCCTTCAGAAATCTTTTATCGTTATATTACATAATTATAGAATGTCTATTCTTGCTGGGACCTCTCCAAAATGTATATGGTGATTATCTTTTCTGCATTACAATTGGCAGGCCTAAACCTTTTTATTCCTGCTAAATTTGGCAAAAGTGTGAATCTGATAAGAATTCAACCTTATTACAAGGCAGGCGTACGTTTCTCTAGTAAGACATTGAACATACAAAAGACAGACAACACCAGAGTTGAGCCAAATCAGCATCTTTATTTTACAAACAAAACACATTCTTTTGACATTTTTTTTGTATAATAAAAAAGCAATTTACAAGCGTAAGAACCAAAATAAAGCAGCACAGAATGATTATGAGTAAAATATATAGAATTTGAATAAATATATTTTTTTATCTCATGCTATAAAATAAATTCATAAATGGCAAGTTAATAGATACGACACCAGCTCTAGCTAGCTTCATTTACTTCATAGTTGTACAAAACAGTAGAGTTCTGAGGTTCACAGTTGGGTTGTGAGGTTGTGTGTAGAGTGGAGAAGACAGGAGAGGGCCAGACCTGCGTTCGAGGTTAAGTCTATGGTCTCCAGTGTCCCTTGGGCTTTAGCTCTGGAAAACACAGGATCGGTAAGATCTTGAGGCAGACTGTTTGGGAACCACTGACTTGAGGACTTGTTCACCTGAAGAAAAGTGCACATTTACACTACATGGACACAAGCTGTACGCCCCTCAATAGGACCACTCTTTTTTTAAACGCTAAAGACCCTGAGTTCTAGGTTTTTGTTGATGTGTTTCCTTTTTCACCAAATAGGAGCTAGAGACGTGCGCAGGTAGAGATCAGGATGTGTCACATAAAAAAAAAAAAGGACATAGGCCAAAGAAAGGGCCTCCAAGACATCCTGTTCTTCCTGCCCGACTAGATCTAATGTCTCAGTGCCAGCAGGGGGATGAAGGTGAGGGAGACCAATACAACTTAACATGGAAACAGATTGTCACTCCTAAACAGTGGCTTAACAGCCCCCCAAAAAAATCCCTTTCATTCTTTAAAAACAGCTGGAGGTCCAACTCTGACAAGTGCCATGTATTGTGTTGCAGTTGACCGACAGTCATAGAACGTGGATGGGTGCTTAACCTGGCATAACAGAAAGCAATAGCTGTCTTTTTTATTACTGAGGAAGTCATCCTGTCCTAAGTTCAAGGGAATAAACTGAACAAACCACATCATCAAATCTAAATTTAAAAAAATTGAAATCAAATTTGCCCAGGTCTAACTTCAATTCGACAGCTCCCTGACATTCGCATTGTTAAATACTTTGCAAGCCATGATCTCAAATAGGCTTGATGACCCAAACACAACACACTTAAAAATATTATTGCTTTTTTCTTTTGTATAATACACAGTAGACAGAAACTGACAGAACAAAAACCTATGGAAGACTTCAGATTATTCATTTTCCAAGCCTGTACCAGTGTTAACTACCTGAAGTGTGTCTTTGAAGAAGGAATAGGACAAGCTGCAAATTCCAAAAGTAGTCCAACACCCTTCCCTGTAAACACTGGTTTTAATTGTTTGGGGCCCACTAATATGCCTCTCAATCATCTTTAAAATGTACAACAGAAAGTCAATGTCAGTTTACCATGATCTTGTGTTGTAGGTTCTGCAAAATTTACCTCGATTTGGGAATAAGTCACCACTCACCTAAAATATGGGATATCATAACAGAAAAAAACCTGACGAGTTTATAAAGCACCATTTATCAGGGAACGGTCTGCTAAAGTGATTAGACCACAATACCTTTGAGGGCGGTTCCAATGATTAGCAATATCGGTGTTATCTGTATCGTCCATTAATGGATCTTTGCAAGGCTGTGCCCAATGACACAAATACAAGAGAAATCATCTTAAGTTACAAAACATCTAGTTGCATTTTTTGTATTTACAATTTTGTGGGCGGGTGATGTGCAATTCAGCCACATTATATAAGGGCAAGCGTGGCGTTTCTCTAGAGTAATGATTTCTAATTTTAAGCATCTGCCAAATCGTGAAAGAAGCTGTTCCCTGGCTGGATGTTGCATCACATCTCACACTCATCTCATTATTGAAATGATAGATACTAAAAAGATGATTTAGATTGTCCTCAGTGCTAAGAGAGGAAAGACACAACACAGATGCAGTCTCTGTACTTGGGGCAATGGTGTACAGGAGTGTCTCATTTACGATTGATTCAAAGCAATATATATTACTTTAAATAAAATGTTCATTACATTACTGGGACAAAAGCCATCGAATGATAAACTAGGGCTCGAAGTAGGAGCACTTTACTATGCGGTTCCTAATTTCCCATTTTGTTTAAAGAGAAAATAAGACATTTGATTCTTAACTCTATTCCATCTACATAATAAGCAAGGAGGCACAGACATTTAAGTGCCGGCATCTATCATGAAAAGCAAGTGGCAAGGCACTACATTTAAGATGCCACTTTGTGTTTTTGAATTGTTTATTTTTGTGTACATTGGCCTTAAAACAATTAGAATACCTATTGCACAAACTAGGATATTGTCAGCTTTATTATGGCTTAGTTAAGAATATTACCTAAACATAACTTATCTATTTCTTTTTAAAAGACAAGCAACTGCTGTAAGCGGATGGTCCTATACGTTTCTTAATAAGAACCGGGGCCGAAAACAAAGTTGGTCTTCATTAAATGACAAGCTAGTCGTCAAAAAAAACATTAATTTAGCAGTTTTACATTATTGTTCAAATTTGCCCGTTAGATACATCTTTGGTGTTAACTCTTGGCACATGTTTGTTCAGCTTGTATGCCTTGTTGTGGAGGTCTTATTGACAATACTGCAAGTGGACCAAATTTCTTCCAGGGAAAGTTATAAAAAAAAAAAAAAAACACTCTTGCAGAACAACTTAGTGATGAAAGAGTTGCTGTCCAACCGCCATATTGCAGCAGCAGATTGCCTGAAGCATACTTAAGGAAGCAAACGTTCCAACGGAAAAGTAGATAACGTTTGCTTTCTTCAAACCAGGTTTTCCTAGCGATACGTACACCACAAAATAATGAAGAGCTAGTATACACATTTTTCTTGAATTCCCCTAAAACATTGGGGTACCTTAATAGTGTCCTAAAATGCCAAACCAAGGTTGTGTGCACATATTCAATACAAACTGCACTGGCGGTGTGACAAAGTAAAAAATTAAAAGACAAATGACAAAACCTTTCTATCTTCCCACCAAACAAATGCTAAAACCATAAAATAAAACCTCACAAAGTGAAGACACAAATGAAAGATTCTGAATCAACTGGACAGGACAATACAATGATGGTTATGGCAGTTGCCCTTTCAAAAGTTTGTCAAACAAGTATTGAACAAAGGGCAGTGCTGTGATTGGATAATTGCGCTTACCCTTAAGTGCCATTACAATGCATTGCCTTTTAATGTACTATTTTAAAGCTCAATAGAAACGCAAGCTTCTAATTATTAGTCAGACAAAATCCTTACTTCTAAAAGTTTCAAATGGCATAAGCAAAATACCATTCAAAAGAATATCTAGTGGCAAAGAGTTGCCAAACTTGTGTAAATAATCAGAATTTAAAAATCGAATTTGTAAGTCAACGTCTACCCTTTGAAAAACGGTGGATGCCAAGCAGACGAGTGAAGGGGAGATTGTTCAAAGTTTGCCCTCACCCAAACACCAAACCCGGGGCTACCTACCACTGTCATCAAAATGCTGCTCTTAAGAGTTAAGACCGACATGAGCATTCTTTTCACTTGGTCAGCATCCAAGCCACTCCCTTGTACCACAATGTGCACCATGACTTTGGCTCACCAGATAGGCATTAAAACCCTCTGCCTCTCCGAGACCTAACCCATACCGCCTTGCGACCAATAGCATACAAGGAGATTGGTTTTAAGTCACCTGCTCCAAAGTAGTGAACAAATATCACAGCTGAAATGATCCTGCTATTTAAACAATAATAATCTCAGACATGGTCAAAATACAAAACTAAAAACAGAACCCATAGTTTCTATTAGAGAAATAAAAATGAGGAGGTATACCATTTCGAGATGGCTGAGATTCCTTTCTTCTTTCTGTTTGCATATTATTAAAAGTACTATACTTTAAAAGATGTACATGAATAGATCCATAGTTGTTCCTGCTGTGCTGAAATCATAAAGATACATTTTTTGTCTCTGTAAAAACGGACTACTCTACAGGTCCCCTACCACCGCCACCCACCCACCAAAGAACAATAATACACATAATAGTGAAGTAGTTAGGTATAGAACTTCCATCAGAATAATGAACACTGCAAATGACTGTACTGTATGAGGATAGCTCGAATAGCCTTTGAAGGCCCCACATCTTGGTCACCAGACTGAGCTCCAGTAGTGATATGAATGCTGAAAACATGTTACAAAAACCCGGAACGTGGCCAGAGAGCCAGCACAATTCATGTATTGAATGTCTACAGGGCAGGTCTCTTAACCCGATTCCTTGTATCTGTCCAATACAAATACACAACTTTGCTAATGATTCTTAAGCATTCATATCATAGCACCTTCTTCGTCGATTCCACCTGGCTGACCGTGAAAACATTTGAACAAAGGACTTAGTCCATAAGCGATACAATCAGCAAGGAATATTTCACTTTAAGTATCAAGGCTTTGTGTTGAGGAGAATGCTCTGTCCAGGATTTGGCAATGGAAAACAAGCAACCTAACAATTACAAACCAAACAGACAAAAAATAACATAAAACGGAACCAAAAACGGATTTTTTTTAAATTTGAACACTTCGGTTCCTCGTAGGTTCTTGGCTATGAGGTAGAACCTGATGGAGTTTCATAAAGACTGTCATGAGTATGTAGTTGTAAAATGAGGTATTGAACGGATATGTCACACGAAGCTTTGCACTGTCAGAAAAATCATTCCTTGTGAGTAAGTGGCCGCCTTATGGCCACATGTGCAAAAACAGGTCAGGTAAAAAGGTGATATGACAAGCATCTTACCAGAGCTTTCACATTATCAATTATTGCAACATGCCTATATAACTCTGTAATTATGTTTTTAAAAAACATGGAAAGATTAAAAAAGAAAACAAACAAGGGGGCCTTGATTATTGGGACCTCCTTAAAAATAGTAAATCGTTAATCCCTTTCCTTTGAAATAATCAACTTCAAAAAAGCACCCATTGTCTCTTTGAATTCAACAATCAACTTTCACAAAATGGACAGTAACCCTTTATGCAATATTGAACCAAAGTTGAGGTTGAGGATAAAAAAAAAAAAAGGTTTAGTTTAAAATTGAAATATTTCTTAAAGCTTCCTAATCCCAAAGGGCCCTAATAATCACATCCAGACGCTTGAGCTTCTTCTGGGCTGCACTTGGAGCTCTCCTCTGCATCGTTGGCCTGGGCCTCCTCTGTGTACTGGGTCTCGAAGGCAATCCTCTCCGAGCTATCCTCTGGGTCCTTCTGAACAGAACTCCCCTCCGGAGAGTCCACATGGTTGCTTCCCTCGGTCGCCCCCAAGTGCTTCTTCCTCAGGTGCTGGTTCAGGGTGCCCTGAAATGGGAAGCATTTGCCACAGATCTGGCAATGGAACGGCTTGTTGTCCGTATGGCCACGTATGTGGTACTCCAGCTGGTCTTTCCTGGTGTACTTCTTGCCACAGAACTTGCACACAAACGGGGTGATTCCCATGTGCAGGCGCATGTGGCGATCCAGGCTGCCTTTCTGGTTGAAGGTCTTTCCACAGTAAATGCAGATGAGTCTCTCGTTGTACGGGTACCACTGGCTCCGCAGGCTACGCTCCCGCACGTCGTTCTCAAGACTTGCAGACCCCAGGGCTGGCTCAGCATCATCTGAGCCAGGTTTGATGTGACTCAGCACCGTGGCGGGGATGGCCAGAGGACGCTTGGCCCGGGCTCGCCCGCCTCGGTAGCCACTGAGTATGGAGCGGGAGGGACTGGAGCCGCTGAGGCTCACAAAGCAAGGGGAGGACAACCCTGAGTAAGAGTAGGCAGTGGACTGGATGACTGGCCCATAGGAGCCCACGCTGACGGCCAGTACCTGCTCCCCATCCACCATCTCGGTGTGGTAGCCATCATCACCGGCGGAGGAGCTGTCCGAGTAAGAGGGCCTGTCTGTCTTCTCCACCTTGACATGGACGTCCGTCACTAGCCCGTCCTTGCCAATCAGCTCCACTTGTTCCATTTCTCCCTCTATGGGGGCGTCCTGCTCCGACACGTCATCACTGCTGCCACGGTCGGACTGGCCTTCCTCTTGCTGCTGCCTTATCCTGGCTGGCCCTTTCACTGACAGCTCGCCGCGAGCCTCCACAAGGCCTGCCTGGCTGGGCCGGGAGTAGTACGGGGGGGAGATCTGGGTAGGGTTCACAAAGAGGTTGCTGTCGTTGACACCGTTGGGGCTGTTCTGGGAGCCGTCCTTCTCTGGGCTGCCGACTGGGAGGCTGATCTTGGAGTGGATGGTCTCCAGGATTTGGGTGCACTTGTCAATGATGGCCTGCATCTGCAGGAAGCTGGCAGCGGTGAGGAAGCTGATAACATCCTTGAGCTGCAAAGACATGTGACCAGTATAACAGAAGCCCAGGAGCTGCTCGAACACATCAGGGCTTTTGATGACCGAGATGGAGAGGCCACTCATGGTGCTGAGGGCCGAGTGGTCACGGAAGTAGGGCGAGCTCGCCGCCAGCACCGCTTTGTGAGCACGGAAGGGCTGACCCTGGATGTGAACAATGATGTCACACAGCTTCCCTTGCAGCCGCAGTTCATTGAGCTGGCTAAGGACAGTGTTGCTGAACTCAGGCACGTCAAACTCTATGTAGTTGCTGCCCTCGTCCATGTCTCGGATGTATCTCTCCAGTGTGTCGGCAGCCTATTAGAAAAACAAAAGAAAGTGCACAAAAGAAAAAAGATGAGTGGCAAACTCAACTTTTATTTTTAAGATGTGATGCTTCATATGGTAATGATGTCTCGGGAGTCCTCATTTACATCTAAGAGAATTAGGATGAGGATAAGACAGTGGTGCCTACGTGATCACCCATTAAATATATACGGTGGTTTCAGGGGAGTAACACAGAACGCAGTATTGCAGATAATTATTCAGACTCCGGCTGAGAATGACGGCAAAAGTGCGATAAACTACTTTAGGGTAAATGCCCAATTTCCCAAACCCAACCTTTCAGCATTAATATTGAAGCTTTCCATATACATCGTTTCACTACTGTTTATTTCATCAAGTCAGAGAGAGCCAAGAACAAACAGTCGTTTTTTGTTCTCAATGCCTTTCAAGCGAGTAGTAATGTTCCCAACTGCTAAAACATATTGACATGGGCGACATGTTCAATCATGTCGACACGGTACAGATGTGTTATCCAACCTTTACCTGTACAAACACCAGCAATTGTTTTTATAAAAGGAGAAACAGACATTTTTTAAGAGGGATTGGCCTGTAATAAATGGAGATGCATTTATTTTACTTCAGTACGTTCTGTTCTACGTCTATTCTACAAAAAGATAACTTGACTATACATCCAAAAAGTACAAAAACGGACAAACCAGATTTTTGTTTTCACATTTTGTATAACTATCTAAACAGAAGGAATATCTTAATATTTCCCTCATGATTCAGGCGGATGGAGTTTGGAATGAGATTTGTGAGGACGCATCTGGTGGCCACGCCCTGAAATGGATGCCACATGTCTGCTTCGAATCATTTCGTTTGATGTTCACTGTTGAGAAAAGTTTTTATGAAGGACCTTTCTGACAGAACCATATCATAATAGAATCAGAATACTATAGTTTCACTAAGTTTGTTGGTTAGTGCAAGGTTAGTGCAACTAAACATATATTGGATATTTAATCTGGCCAACAATATTAAGTATCTGCTGAACTATTGAGACTATGTTAGCCTAGGCAATACAAAATGATTGGACTAAAAGTTCTAAATACTAAGCCTGCATCAGTTGACTTCCCTCTCACACACTGGCAAAAAGCATAATCTTCTGTGCATTCAAACACTGTCAGCACATTCACAATGTGAACGTCTTCTGCCAAGACACCTGCACACCTAAACTACACAGTCTCGTCCTGGCACATGGGAGAGGCAGCAAAACTGACAAACAGGGGAGACTTGTTTGATTTCAAACTGCTTTAACTTGCAGCCACGATGCCGAGCATGTTGGACGCATCAGGGAAGTTTGCCAACACACGCACTCAATTGAGCACGGCTGAAAGGTTGCCAGAGAATGTGTGCTCGGTGGTTGAGATGAACCCTCTATGGGTCACATGCATGCCTCACGTTGGGAAAACCAACCACGATACAGACGATCTAAAGAAAACGCCACTTTCACACCAAAGCAATAGGCTTACTTTACTTGACCCAGCTCGTCCACTTAAGACATGTTGTTATAACTGCCATTAAAAACCTTGAGCAGCAGCGTTTGACCTAGAAGGACTGTGACTGCCTTATCATGGGTTGGCTGCGGTTGAAAAATGGATGCAACACCAAGGAATAACCAACAGCTTAGAGATGCCACTTGGAACACTAAAAAGACATGAAATGTGATATAGTAGGAATGAAAGCCAGCAGGGGGGTAAAATTCTTTCTTTGACATCAGCAGCATTTCGCCCATTTTGTAAAGCATCTTATGGGGTGAAACAAGCCAGAATTGCCTAATAAGCAAAGGATTGTAGAGGCATTCAAATAAGGAAATAATGGGTAGGACTGCTACAAACCAATTGAAAAAAATTGTAAAAACGTTTCACTTAGATCACATGCAAATCCTCACCTTTGAGGTATTTAGTGTCAGCTAACAGAGTTGTTACTCTAGCAGAAACACCCTGGATTATCGAATTTAAAGCAGACTTTCCTTGAGCATTTGTTGGTAAAGAAATATTTCTCTGCACACATGTTGCAGAGCGGTTGTCCTGAGGCAATATTCAGTAATATGTCCGCAGGCCAATAACTACCTCAGCTGATCACCATGTGTGAGGTCATTGAACTGAGAAAAACAGGCATTGTGGTCTTACACTTGTAGAGTAAGAGCTTCATGCGCCTATGGTTTGATTCCCAACTGTATTGTATTAAGTCGCATTGAGCCCCTCCCAGTTATTAGCGGGAGCCTTTCAGAATTCAAGAAACACAGTAAGTGTTCAGTCCACTCTAACTGGCTGTGCAACTGTGTGACGCAAACTAGCGTAGCTGGGTGGGGGGCGTGAGTGTAGACAGTAAAATTCTTGTAAGCAGAGTTACAGGCTGGCCATTTTTTTATAGAATCTGATTTTATTGATAACGTTAGTAAAATCACTATTAATCAGCATTGACTACAGATATGTCCAGGTAATTTGAAACGAGTTAGTTGAATCATTGCGACCTTAAATAATTTCACAAAAAAATGAATTGTTCCATGTTAGACATGGCCATCTGATTGCTGCTGGTTTTAATGTTGGTAGTGTGGTAGTTTTTGCTGCCATATGATCTGTTCTGGCCAATCAGAGATGGCACAGCGGAGAGCACAAAAAACGTATTACCTAGCCAGTCTGCCACGGGCAGGTAGAGAGCCAGCAAGGAAACATCCAATTCCTGGCAAAAAAAAAGCTTCACCACCAAAGTTGGCAACAAATTACAGCTAAAAGCCTAACAATTTGATGTGGATCTGACCCAATCGTCGTTGGACAGGCTTACACACTATTGTACCCTGATTGCCAAGCTGTTTGTTTTACTATTTACATCATATCCACCATATCTGCAAAAGGCAAATGCATTTAAATAAACCTTAGATTGGGCTAACCCAATGAATAAAGAAATACCAACCACAACAATAAATTGTGCAAATCACAACAGTTAAGTGGCTAACAGAAACAGTTTTGGCCCAACATGGCAACGCTATGGTTTGGGTCTACATTTCAATACACAAAACGGACACAGGTTCTTCATGTACCTATAGGCCTAGTTCAATGCATAAGCAGTTTGGAATTTAAAAAGCACTCCGAGATCTGTTATCCGATGTATCCATGGTACATCAATCTGATGATAGCAATGTTCATAGTTGTGTTTATGTTCGACTGGTATGTTTACAATAGACACATGCTTCCTGAATGTGCACATTGATATCTTGGACTGTGCGAAAATTCTTTCAACAGTGTTACAGTGTATCTGAGTATTTGAGTATCGAGTCCCCTGCTTGGCAACAACTGCAAACATTGCATTCAGGTGATGGTTTTACCTTTGGATTATTCACATTAAAGAACTCTTTCTTAAGCATACATGTTTTCCCATAAATGCAAATAAGGTCATGATTTACATGACATAAATAAAAGCAATGCTAATTAACGGCATGTCCTTTAGTGTAAAGATAAAAACCACAACAGGTACTTGATCCAGAAAGCTACATTTCCAGTAGTACTATGAGAATTAAGGTTCTGAACCTTAATATTACATAGGTCCTGTTTGGGTGAACCCTTCCGTCAGCCCCTGTAGCATCAACTTTAATCATACATTTTATTGGTTTAGATATTATCTAATAATAGTAAAGATATATTTAGCAACAACAAGCCTATCAGTTTACCCTTTTCTTTCTTTAGTTTCTGTATTGGTTTGAAATATATTCTGTATACATGCATAGTCATCATATAATCATAGCCGATATCTTCATGTCAACCACATGCTTGGCTGCAGTAAAATGAATTGTGTATTGCTTCTCTCTGATTCAATCATGTTTCCAATCCATAATCTATCCCCATCAAGGTGTTATTAATTATGACTGTGAAGCCATGCCATAAACAAACACTTTCCAAACTCAACCCATGAAGAGATTGGTGTAACATCCAAAACTGTTGAAGTTTAGAACTTCCCTAACCGGCTTTCTGGAACCGGTCCAAGTAGCCCTGTCTCTCTCCCCCCGCCCCCTATATTTTGGATACCTTAAAAGAAAAGCCGCCTATTGCTCAATCAGCAGTAAAAAAAACAAAACAATGGATGGCTCGAATGGAAACACATTTGTAGCCCATCCTTACGAGAACCATGACTATAAAAATGCAGTTTAACAGGTGCAACGCCATTATGCCCACTCATTCATAACAGCATAATTGGTTTGGCTCCTGTCTGTACCCGTATGCATATCCTATGAATCAAATTATTTCACCTTCACTATACAAGATCCACTAAAAACAGTTGGTTATGTGTCGTTAATGAAAGACAATTTCAGTAATGACTCAAACTGTCACAAAAATGAGTTGATGGGTCATTATAAACACAAGGACAAGACTGTGTAGGTGGTGCCGTAACGGTTAGGGCAGGTGCACCAGGTAACCTCTCATAATCCTACACGTTGTCCCAAATACCGTCAAGTCAACAACGTTTATATACCCTTCTTATGGTAATGAGAGCACGGTTGACAGCAAGATACATTTGGTCTCTTGTTCCTGGGTTGGTTTTATTTGGCTCTTAATTCGCGTCCTTTAGTCACCAAAACGTAAAAATACCTGTACTCATCCACTCCATCTGAATTAAGTTGTATTTCTATTAGACACACTTGACAACGACTGCTTCATCGTGCAATGTTATTGCACGTTAGAACTAATAATTCTCCAGCATACTGGTTAGCAAATGATTGAGGTCTAAAAGTTTAAAACGAGCAATAATGCTGAGCTCACATTGTTGTCAGTCAGTTTGAATAATCTGCATATACGTTAGCTTCAAATGTGGTCCCACTGCGACGATATTACGCTTTGCAATTTACAGTTACTTTGCGGGCAGGATTTCCAGAGTTAGCTCGCAGGGCCGAACTCCGACCGGGGCGCCAGAGCCAGCAGCTGGCTAGTCCGCCTAGCACCAGGCTAGTCCACCTAGCACCAAGCTAGGTGGACTAGCACCAGGCAGGCTTCCGGACTAATGGCCCAACTTTTATTCCCAGATATGTCCGCCGCCGAACTCGTAAACTGGCGTGTATGTAGTCGTACACAACTATATATTCGTTTGTTATCATGGTTGTTTTGCGCAGATATATAATCGAAGGCGGGCAAAAACACAATTCGCAGTTGTCATAAGATATGTCAAGCTGGCTAACGCTGACGTACCGTAGCCCGTTAGCCGTGGAGCTAGCGCTAGCATTCGGTGCTGCATGGGTGCTAACGTTGTTAGCGAGTGACTGCTAACGCAAACTAGCATGCGATTGTAGCCAGTGTTTTATCCGTAAACTTACAAAAGGTACAACCAGACGCCCACTCAGCCCGACCGCTGCGGTAAACAGCCCGAGTCTACGGCGGACCCGGCGGAACTTACCGTCTTGCAGATCAAATGTTGTCCATTCCCCCTCTATTTCGTTTCACTACAGCCAGGCCTCCCCCCCCACTCCAGTCCAGATGTGTCAGATAGTTGCTGCTGCAAATTTTTTTCATCAACAGGAAGTGTTCTTTTGGGTCTTAGCATTCATTTTATCTGTGTGTTTTACGGCAGCCCCTCCCTTGCTCTTGGCAGTGTTTTGCACAAAGACATTATGTTATAGAATGACGTGACGGGTAGCTCTCGAGTTGTTTAACCCTTGATACTGCATTTCCATTTCCCTATTATAGACTTTGCATAAATCTTCTGTTCCGTTTAATCTCAACGAAACACAATATGCTTCTCAACATGGGTGCCTCTATATTTATATTATAATTTAGTCGTGCTTTAACCTAGTTGACAACTTTCAGTTTATACTTACAAGTGAAACGCTGAATAATTAATACAAGCATTTCATAATTATAAAATGGGTATTCGTTTTGCAAATTGGACATATTGACACCCGAATTAGTCAATAACACGAACTTGAAGAACCATTGATCATTCCTTCATTAAATAGCCTACAATTTAAGGGTTTTAAATTCAAGTTTCAAAACTTAGCCCGTCACTTAAATTACTTTATGCCTTTACCTTTACAACCTTAACTATTAGCAAAGCAATTGCATATCTGGAATTGTCATGCAAAGATTAATAATAGGGTTGATCTTTGGTGATTTAAATTACTAAAGGCTACCAGGAAGGCCCAAATCCAACAATAAGTCTCAACAATGCTGAAATGACGTGACACTAGAGGTAAACGACTTAAATGCCATTTAGAAACACATGTAGGCTTATAACCCATGCATGTAACAATTACGGATCATACATCTTAATGGCTTATTATATTATATTAATAATAAAGATACAATACTTCTCAGTTTATAGGCCTATTCCTCAATGGAAGGCTGTGCACTCTTTTAATATGGTTAGGTGCAAATGCAAACGTATCTACTTCTGCATTATCTCTGCACTCCCCTTTTCTTTATTCCTTTAAGGTTTTAATAAATGCTGCAAACATGCTTAGTCATCACATCAAAGCCTATCGTCATATCAACCACATGCTTGGCTGCAGGAAATACAATGTGCATTGCTTCTCTCTGCTAAAATCATATCCTATCTTCAATGTGTTATTGATTATGACTGTAAAGACATGCTATGAACCACTTTCTCAACTCAACCCATGAAGGCAGATTGGTGAACTTAACTTTTCTCAAAAATACTGAAATAACTAGAGACACAATAAACGATTGAAATGGCATTAAGAAACACGTTATAGGCCTATCAACCCATGTAACAATAGCGGATTCATATCAATGGATGGTTTTATCCAACGTAGATGCGCAGCTTGAAACATTCTTTCACACGCGAAGATAGAGAAAATTCTCTATCTTCGCCACACAGTGGCGCCAAAGACTATGATGAATTGTGATGACCAAGCATGAAGTTTACAACAAAATGTCAAATATAGTCTTCTTTTTTATTATCACATTTTGGAAGTTTTCAGTAAGACGGCAATTATCAAAACCAATCAGTTGGTAACAGATTGTATCTATATGATAATATGGCTAATATAATCATTGGCTATTTCTGTAATTTAATTATAGTCTGCTTACTGAACTTAAATGTCAGCCATTGTTTACTGAAGTGAAATAATATGCTTGGGCGGTCTATTACTAGATTTAAATGAGCAAATCTCATACACTGCACATTTTGTCATGTTTTTGTTTAGATTGTGGGCCACCAGCAACAACAAAGTCAGTTTTATTATGACATATTCATTATCTTCTTCTTCTTCTACTTCTTATTATTGTTATACCTGCCTAATGTAGTTGCGCTCTGTCTGTGTAACATATTTTAGAATCACTCCTTCGATAAAGAGTTACTGTAGTGTCAGACACTTAGCCTGCGGGATTATTAGTTGAGTGAAAAGAATGTTCACTGTGTACCTTTTTTTTGGTTAAGTGTGACCGACAGCTTGGCAGCTCAGGTGATTATCTTACCTAATCTGAGTGCAGGTGGGTGATCAACATAGGACCAAGAACCGCTTTGTCATTGCACGTGCATCTTGTTATACAACACACTCCTCTATTCCCGACATTCATTTTAAATTGTTAATTTTTTTTGGTAACCAACACGCCACTAGGTTGATAGAACAGTCGAAACGGATGCAGCCAAACAATAGTGATTATGGATGGGTTTGTTGATTCGGTAACCAACACTACACTAGGTTGATAGAACAGTCGAAACGGATGCAGCCAAACAATAGTGATTATGGATGAGTTTGTTGATTCGGTAACCAACACTACACTAGGTTGATAGAACAGTCGAAACGGATGCAGCCAAACAATAGTGATTATGGATGAGTTTGTTGATTCGGTAACCAACACTACACTAGGTTGATAGAACAGTCGAGACGGATGCAGCCAAACAATAGTAATTAGGGACGGGTTTGTTGATTTGTAGGGACGATCATGGTATTGATCACATTTCAAACAGACTTTTAATCAAAGGGTTTCCTTCTCCGAGTTGTAATCTGTCCTGAGTTGAGGCTCTATTGGTTCATTGTACTTTTCTTGAATGCCGGGACGTTTGGTAGGCCTATAATAGAGCCAGGTTGTCCAGTGTCCAGGGAGTGCATCGGCTGCAGGTGGTAGGCCCAATGCTCTGATGTGCTGCCCCTTCTTAATCCCAGATGACACAGCAGCAAAGCAGGCAAGCTCACCTCTCTGTAAAGACAGTGTGAGAGAGCTGAGCCCCAATGATGAATGAGGACATGTTGTGTATCAGACGTTAAAGATTGTGTTTTGGGGCTTTTGGGTTAATGATGTGGAGATGGATCTATTGAAAATATTGGAATTAAAGAGTATGGTTCTTCTGTCTTCAAATCTAACTTAACATAGTTTTTGCATTGTACTCAAGAGTACTTTTATCCTTATTTTTTATTATTGTAATGTTCAGTCTTATCTTCACTGTAGATACGTTATGATATAATTGAATGCATTATGTAGGCTACTATAGTACTTTGGCACAGCAGTTAATGTGTTATAGAAATTAAAATTAAAAAGCTACCATATCATAGTCTTGTTAATTTTTAAGACATCTGTTAAAATACTTTTTAGTATTTTGGTGATAAGCAAGAATACCGCAGACAAGCTTAATATGAATAACACATTGTTTTGTGTGTGTGTTTCAGGAGTCCAGAAAAAAAAATACCTTGGCTCTCAGGCCCGGGGAGAACAATCGGCCCCCAGTGTTCCTGTTCAGAAATAGGCTAAAGCTCACTGATGGAGAACATATTTCCCAATAGCAGGTGTTTGGGTCCGTCAGTGGCTGGTCTTCACCATGACTGTAAATGAAAGGACAAGGCCGTCCAGGTGCGACCGCTCCTCTCCGGCCCTCTCAGGTTTCTCCTTCAAGGAGGGGCATTTGTGCAAGAATGAGCAAGGGTAATATCACCATCCAAATACTAACGGCTAGCTGTGGATACTGTAGCCTTTTGTTTCATTCACCAATGTTGGACAATTAATTACTAAAACACGTTTCTTTTTACGTTTTTAGGAAATATGATTGCTTCATTTTTTTTTGCATGAGCATGGTCGTTACACTTTGTGTCATACTGTTGCTATTTCATATACAGGGCAAAAAAACAACAATAACAGATTAACTGAAATATACTACTATGGAACAAATCAATTCACATTTCAGTCCTGGATTCACATATTTTTATCATCTTCAATCATAATAAATTCATATTTTTATTTTTTATATTAAAATAAAAGATGGCTTTCCTCCTAATGAAATTAAAATGAAAAATTCCATGCATGAAACAGGCAAGCAGGATAATTAGCCCTCATAAGTGTCACATGTTTGCTTGAGAAATTAAGCCAATCTGTGTGGAAATGGTGGCCTGGGGGTAGGGGAGTGGGGTACGCAGAGGCTTGTAAAGATGAGTGATCTCTGGCACAGCATGAAGAGAATGAGGTGTGCTAGCCGGTGCTTAGCTCAAATGAAAGCTCTGATTAGTGGAGCAGAGATCAAAATGACAGAGCGGCGGAGGCTTCAGCTGGCCCTTTGTTATTGATAAGTCTGTCATCCCCGCTGATATTGGGCCAGTAATGGCAGCCGATGATTAGGCCACTCCTGGGCTATTAACTACATTTCTTATCCTTTTACTGGGGGCCCCGGGAGAGAGAGCCCGCCCGCCGCACAAAGGCATCTTTATGCGGCCCTGAGTTCTTAAACGGCGTCCACCTGACCTAAAAGGCACAACTGTTACGTCTTTCTCCCCGGCCAGGGGAGCCGTGGTGGACCAGATACGTGTCAGAGGTCACCATGTGCTGCGGCTGGTTTTTTTTAAATGAGGGGGTTCTGAGTGAGTAGGCTGCTGACAGAAGGCCCGAGCGAAAATTACACAAAATTGGCTGTTTTGTCAACATTTCATCGGCAGATTTACAGAAAGATGACCCAGACTCTTTTATTCTCCCCCCAATCCCCTTCCTTCAGAGGGCTGTAGGGATTGAGTGGGTCAGAGTTGACTGACAAACAAATCTCTTCTTTATTTCTTTCTCGCTTTCTCTTTCCCTCTCGAGAAGTGATATTCAATATGATCTCTTTTTAATGATCCTAAGTGGCTGAAATTGTATAGACACAAACCATATTGTTGAGGCTTTTCACCTCACTATGGAATGCTTGTATGGTATGGCATCTTAAGGAATACAGATCTTCAAGTTGTAAACTGTAAACACCCCATGCTGTGTTTATTTAAAGTTTTTTGATTTGGATGATTTGGAATTGATTTGTTTTGTACATTTTCAGCACTAGATATTCATGCTGCCAACATATGTGTTTTTTTTTGCCAACAGATGGATTAAAGGCGGCAGACAAATATTTTTTTCAAGTGTGGTCCAAATTGCATGCAATTGTGTTTTACTCCTAGTGGTTCTATCGTCAGTTTTGTCTCTGACCTCAGCGTTGTCCTTTGATATTCCTTAACAAAGGCCAACAAGAATCCAAGGCTTGTTGACTTAGCCCCCCCAATGGCCACGGGCAAAGCATCTTTCATTAAAGTCTAAAACCTCAGGAATGAGATACTGGCCTCTCGATAAGATCTGGTAATGCAGTAACATGGAATTATGGAAGAAGAAAATTGCCATTTTGTAAATAAGCACCTGTGATCTCCCATGAAAGCTCCCCTGGTTCCCGGGTTGGGCCGGTCCCAGGAGATGGAGAGGGTCCCTGGAACTCAATCTATCTTACAGAGGGGAGATTTGCAGACTGAAGGCCTTGGGGCAGTGTTGGTGCTGTGAGAGGTCAGCACTGGGAGAACCAGACAATGATTCTATGTGTCTGCTTCAGAACATCATCTCTTATTCGAAACACACACACACACACACACACACACACACACACACACGCACGAACGGTCGCGCGCACACGCACACACACACACACACACACACACACACTCACACCCACGCACCCACATATTTTTCCCAACCCTCACTGATCTTGCTATCACTATCATCATTAGTATCACTACTAGCATCGCAAGTGCATGAATTTCAATTCATATAGCATTCTCTAGCACTCTCTCGTAATTATGTTTTATTAGTACACTATTCATTGTGCAAGAAGTGACTTTAAGGAAGTGATGTTTATTGAATTGAGTTGATTGAATATTGAAGTAAAATGTCATCACCCCTGTCAGAATACATGTCACGGCTCACATACTCTGGTACTCGCATGAAGTTAGATACTCATTTCCATGTTCCTCAAGTGACCCTGATACAATACCAGCAGGTGTGCTGCAGTGACAACCCTCTGGCAAAATACAAATATTATTTTGACCTATGAAGCCTGCTTTCTCCAATTACAGAAAAATGGCGGAAAATAGCCGTTTACATGTTGTAAGGGCTGTTTACATGTAGTTCGACACAGTAGCTTGCCACGGCAATCTCTATGGCTTGCAGTTCTGCTTCATGTTGCTGGTCATATGGCTTCAGAGGATTATCTACGAGATGTTGATCCATGACGAGGTGATTCTTTATCTCTATCTATCAGGGCTGCAATGGAAGCCTTGTTTCCAAACTAATAAAAGTTTTAAAAATCAGTACCATTAGTGAAATAGCTAATTAAATATATCTGAAAGTATGTTTTAAAACATCTGGCCGATGATGGTACGAGCCTAAACGGGGATCATTTTGAAGGCAGTGAAGGCAGGATTGAAGAGAAAAGTCTTATTGTGCTGGAACCGGCGTGTTTTTGTCTCCTCTGGACAGTTTCTTCATCACCTCTTTAAATTTTAAAGCACTTGGCACACAGCCTGTGGCAGGTTCTCTCGAGGAAGCACCAAAGCAATGAGGGTCGGTGGTCATAAATCTAAGAGCGTCTACCTCGGAATACCACATGGACACCTGAGATATGCATATTTAATAGAATGTTCATGTTGTTTTGTGACTTGAATGTTTAATGGTGCCTTTTATGAGAGGACTGCGGATGGACATTAAAAAGAGAGAATATAGCTGTGGGAAATTGTTAGTACTAGGGATGTGGAGATCTGAGATCTTTTTTTGTTTTACCAATGATACCCAATGGGCAAGTCATGGAAAAGGGCTGCCCATGAGTCTTGCTTCTTGGTTTGGCTCAGCCGAGGGCGGGAAGGTGGATGGCAGCCATGCACTCACACCTCATTCTGGAGGAATACAATAAGTGACATGAAGTCATGTCACTTTAACGATATAAAGAGACTTACACTGTAACATACAAGCCTTCGCTCTCAACCTCTGTCCTTCCTTCCCTGGGATAAGACCTCTGGATTACATAGCACAGATGTACTGTCTATGCACCCCTATGGGTTGGGATTTATTGAATACACATGATCAGACTTTTCATACGGAACATTCGAGAGTCAGAACACAGCAGGTGTTTAGTTCTGTATAATCAAGGAAAAGGACCTCCTGTGTATGTCCAAACAGACACACGTCATTTCTGCCTACATTTATTATTTTCAAGCTTGAACAAAAGCACGCTTTTGTCTTTGAAATCTAACAGGGTTCTGTCATTACATCCATGAAAGAGGATCCATTATCAACTCAGTATCTACATTTTCCTCATCGTTGTCCTCAAAAGTGATAAGCTGCAAACTATAATTAATATAGAAAGTCAAAAACAAATACAATCGAGACAATTTTCTTTAGGAAAAATACATACACACATCTCTATAAATGATGAAGTTATATGTATAAAATGTCCAATGGTATACATTCTTAACATGCTCGAGGCAACACACTACGGGTTAGAAGTTCAACAAAATATTTATAAGTTGGGGGAGGGAGAGGAAGACAGTAATTCAATTAGACAGGAATCCTCACCCGATGTGTGGGTTAAAGTTATCCATGCTAATCAGTCAGAATCGGAGACATGTAAGCTGCCGGTTTCCTGCTGGGCTTGGCCTGTCTGTGTCTGCATGCAGTCACCATGCGTCGCATTTAATGAACACACAAAGACTCAATGTTGAATTTAACTACTACTTATCTACTTTAACATTAAGTCGTTTTCCCACTATCTGTAGTCGTTTTATTGTTTTTATTCCTTTTATTAATCGTTGTCCATGTGTTATTGTGTTCAGTAAAATGTGTTGTCTGATGTTTGATTTTGTGAGTTTTATTATTCTAAATTGCCAAATTAGTGATTATTTCAATTTGAATGTAAAACATTATTGAACGTGTGTTATATAGTACACAGAAGCATAACAGAAGCATCCCTTGGCCACTGACGCTTTAACTTCAACTAACTACTTAAATACATCTTGAAAATGAGAAACAAAACAGTGAATAACATGCTAGTGACCTGTATAACTGGTAATGTATTGCATAATACAAGTTTTACAGCAGGATAATATCCTACTCTTAATGAAATCATCAGCGGACAACAACAGCACAGCTGTCTAAAAGTTTAACATACGTATTAATTTGGCCAATAATTGTCTGTCGAGTTCTCTCCTGCTCCTGCTGATCAAAGTGCACGGATCTTCCTCTGAAACTTTGACACTGTGCATCAGAGAATTCAAGCAGAACTCGGAACCCCGTCTAATTTGGTGCTGGCGTAGTTCTGACCCTCAAAGTGCCAATTTAGGAACGAGCCTGCCGTTTGAGCACTTTGCACCTAGGGACATGTCTGCAAAAAAGTAATTACTTCAAACCGTGAGGATGTCAGTCTGGCTGGGAGCAAATGGAGTATTGTCTGTGTCCTGAGAAAAAAGAAAGAGAGGCAGAGCCAGAGAGCATGAGAGAGAGCGAGCGCCAGAGAGCCAGAGAGGAAGAGAGAAGAGCGAGAGAGAGAGAATAGCAAAAGGAAGAGAGAAAAATTTAAAAACAAATAGAAAAAAAGAAAGAAAGAAAGAAAGACGGAAGAAAGAAAGAAACAAGTACATTTAAATAAGTAGTGAAAACATATTTAAAATGTTTTT
>OOFG01106246.1:0-10438 GCA_900323295.1 Molva molva | reverse complement strand
ACAAACCATTTTGATAATCAATTATCAATTAATAAGTCAAGTAGCAATATTAAACATTTGATGCTTATAATTTGACAAATGCACATATTTGGCTGGTTTCTAAAGGCCATAATTCTCAGATTATTCTTCTCATGCATCCCGGTGATTTGATGGCAGAGGTCATCCTAGAGGTCATCCTAGCGTCAGCGGTGGAGGTGATCCAGAGGAGCAGACGGCCCACTGCTCTGACATCACTTCCATCACGCGCTACACACAGGTCCTGGAGCACTACCAACGCCCCGCTTCCACTGGACCTCTCCTGAGGTGGGTGTTGCACGGACACGCATGCATACACACACGCAGGGAAACGCACACGCACGCTCGCACGCACACACACACGGACACGCACACGCATGCACGCACACATGCACGCACACACGCACGCACGGACACGCACGCATGCACACACACGCACACACAAACGCACACACGCATGCACGGAAACACACACGCACGCATGCACACACACACAAAAACACACTGCTCTATAGGTTCCTATTATGGATACAGACATTGTAATGGTTGTCTATTTTATTGCTTTTGAAGCATGCTGGAGGACTCTGGTGGAAGAATAATGTATATGATCATTTGTCAAACCTAAATTCAATTGTTTTTATTGATTCTGTAAAATTCCATCTCAAATTGCTGTTGCTTGCTTTGCCTGACAAACAAATCCAAGATATAGGAAAGTATCACCGGTACTTTAGTAATGATCTGCAACAGAGAAATGCAACCACATATTTGCACTTCTAAAGCAATAAGGCAAAAATGAAATAGCCATAAATGACGATAAAATGATGATAGAAGTATTATTTATATTGAATATTATGATCATTGTTTCTGATGATCGACTATCAACTAATGGTCCAGCAACACACTGAATTGGTTCAGTATTGAAAGCTATGCTTCCTTACTTCAATCAGAATGCTAGCCTACAACTACCTATTCTACTACTGTCTCAACTACCTATTCTACTATTATCTCAACTACCTATTCTACTACTGTCTCAACTACCTATTCTACTATTATCTCAACTACCTATTCTACCACTGTCTCAACTACCTATTCTACTACTGTCTCAACTACCTATTCTACTATTATCTCAACTACCTATTCTATTATCTCAACTACCTATTCTACTATTATCTCAACTACCTATTCTACTGTCTCAACTACCTATTCTATTATCTCAACTACCTATTCTATTATCTCAACTACCTATTCTACTATTATCTCAACTACCTATTCTACTACTGTCTCAACTACCTATTCTACTACTGTCTCAACTACCTATTCTACTATTATCTCAACTACCTATTCTACTATTATCTCAACTACCTATTCTACTATTGTCTCAACTACCTATTCTACTACTGTCTCAACTACCTATTCTACTACTTCTCAACTACCTATTCTATTATCTCAACTACCTATTCTACTACTGTCTCAACTACCTATTCTACTACTGTCTCAACTACCTATTCTACTACTGTCTCAACTACCTATTATACTACTGTCTCAACAGTATTCCATGGCCAAGGAGTATTTGCACCTATTTGTCAACCTTTCTGAAGAGAAGATTCCATTAGAGCGGTATGGTAGCTTCACCTTCTCTTTCAGAATATTTTGGATGAGCAGCACTGCAGCGTGTCCTGTGTAGATGTTTGTTTCACCAATGTTACTCCTATTAACCACCATGTCATGGGCCAGACCCTGAACTCATGATGGGCCCAGAATGGGATCTGTTCCTTCTTTCCTTCTTGATAGTGCTCTGTTTTTTTACGTTACGTAATATGGACCACGTTTTTCTACATTAATGAACGCAGGATTGAGAAAGCCATAGAGGAAGTCGGCAGAGAGTTCAAGAGATGATCATCCATAGGATTTGACCAGAAGGACCCCTTTTGTAGGCCGAAGAAGAAAAACATTTCTGCCCTCATGTGATCCACTTCAACCAATTGGAATTGCACACACGTCATTGGCGCAAAACATCTCTTTATTCTGAAGGATTTGTAGAAAGTGTGTTGCAGAGTGCAGTATGAATTTATCTTGAAGAATGATCTCTTCCACACACACACACCTTCTATTCAGAACCTGAACCGGTTTCAATGATAAAAATGAACGACTACATTCGGCTTTCTGGCCTAGCATCATTCCAGATAGCCAGCTTGGCCAAAAATCTGACTGCATTTGAGGTTGTTCATTGATACATGCTATGTTTACTCACAGGTGTGTAATACTGAAACATGGTAGAGGTTGTTCATTGATACATGCTATGTTTACTCACAGGTGTGTAATACTGAAACATGGTAGAGGTTGTTCATTGATACATGCTATGTTTACTCACAGGTGTGTAATACTGAAACATGGTAGAGGTTGTTCATTGATACATGCTATGTTTACTCACAGGTGTGTAATACTGAAACATGGTAGAGGTTGTTCATTGATACATGCTATGTTTACTCACAGGTGTGTAATACTGAAACATGGTAGTATTAACAAACCATGCATGTTAGCTGCATGTTGGTGTTCATATGACCACAAATGTGATTCAATATTGCTTAGAGTTAATATTATTAAAATACTATAAAAAGGAACTGTGAACAGTTAACAAAGTAGGTTTTAACAATAACTTCTGAACGTTGTCTGTTTGAATTAATAAAAGGAATAGCTTAACTTAGGAATAGTTTAACTTACAATTCAAAGTTCAAGTTGACACTGACACTTGACTAGAGACACTGATACATAACCATTACCAGTTTGTATGTGAAACATACAGTGGTGTAGTGTGAGTGAGTGAGTGAGTGAGTGAGGGATTCAGCAGCACCAAATGGGGAGTTTAGAAGAAAAAAAATTGTTCCCGCAAATATAGGCTGGATGGATTCAGGCCTAAAGCCAACAAGAGATGTAAGGTGAGGAGCAGGTCCATCTCAGAACTCAGTGTGGAGGAGGAGCAGGTCCATCTCAGAACTCAGTGTGGAGGAGGAGCAGGTCCATCTCAGAACTCAGTGTGGAGGAGGAGCAGGTCCATCTCAGAACTCAGTGTGGAGGAGGAGCAGGTCCATCTCAGAACTCAGTGTGGAGGAGGAGCAGGTCCATCTCAGAACTCAGTGTGGAGGAGGAGCAGGTCCATCTCAGAACTCGGTGTGGAGGAGGAGCAGGTCCATCTCAGAACTCAGTGTGGAGGAGGAGCAGGTCCATCTCAGAACTCGGTGTGGAGGAGGAGCAGGTCCATCTCAGAACTCGGTGTGGAGGTACGTGTAGTCGCCATTTTCCATTGCACTCTCGCTGGGCTTGACGAAGACGCCCTCCATGGCCCTCCAGGAGCTGTGTGGACCGGGGCCCGTCATGGCGTGCACCTCTTGCTGCCCGTGGATGGGCCGGCCATACTGCTCCCCCGTCACCGACAACAGCGCCTCCGTGGCCCTGTGGCGGAAGCCAACTGCCTCCTCGCGGCTCCACACGGACCCCCCGCACTGAACGGTCCACTCGTCCAGGTGGTCTCCTTCGCCTTCCTCCCCGAATGCGCTCACCTCCTGAGCAACGCAGGGCTAGGGAGCAGCGGTGGGAACGCTTGGAATGAGAAGCTCCCCAAAGCTTTAGGAAGATTTACTACAAGGAATTGTCATTGGTTTTCAATTGGAGCACACTTTTTTGTCATGTTCTTCTGTTTAGCCTGAGCAGGAAGATAACAAATATGGTGTTTTGGGGGATATTGTGTAAGAAAACCTACCTGGTTGGAAGTCAGCGGTGAGGCAAAGTAGTGACTGTGCAAGTTTCTGCGAGTGTTGACGTGAGATAGGCGGATAGTTTGCCCGCATTTCACAGGAGTGCCGCGGTTGCAGACGGCATCGCGTGTCCCCCGTACAATCCAGTAAGCTGTCTTCTGCTGACGTGACTCCAGTGACCGACTGCTGGCCGCTACCTGTCCCGCAATTAAGGTCAACAAACATTAGGAGTGAGCAGAACTTGACAGGTCAACCTGACACACGTTTACTCACATAACGAATACTGCTTTTGAATAAACCTATTTTTGGTTGCACAAAAGAAGGATGCTCAGCCAAGCCAGCGTACACAACGAGATTGAAAATATGTATAGACAAACAGCGACATTAAGTTTATATCTATTGATTGCAATTTGGAAACTCACCAGAACCGTAGCGTACGTCGTGCGAATGTAGTCTTACATTATGCTTTGTGTTTAATAATTTAACGACGGAGCCGCAAGTCACAAAACTAAGCTCGGTACCAGATGAAGTCCGACAAAAACAAGACAACAATAGACATTTGAATAAACAGAAGAAGACTGGAGCGGTATCCATGCCTGCTCCGCCACCGATCGCCTCTACAATGCCTCCAATATCTGCTGCTACGTCATCGAAAAGGTACAAATGAATAGTCGCGCCCCTCCTGGCCTGGAATAACCACTGCAGGAAGCCGATGTACTCAGTTTGTGTTCACATGTTTACCATAATTAGGTTCTTTGAAATATAGCTGTTGTGACAAATTATTTTAATTGAGATTTTTTTCTTTACATTAATCAAGTTATGTAGGAGACAATTTTAGGAATATAAGGAATATAAGTATTGGTCTACAATATTGCACCACCGCGGTCGTCCAACAGGGGGCATTTGTTGTTCTTCAAAAGGTGCATGTCTTCATCTGCATCCTGGAATTGTCATCACGCCATTTTTACAAGTAAAAGCATTGAGCGAAAGCTCCTTGCTATCCAAAGCACAACAACACATAAATACACATAATACAAATTGTCGGAATATACAAACAAAAAGAAAAGTAAGTTAATTTTCCCAGATTGAGTACGCAACCCCAGACTGCAGTCGAGACAACAGCAGCACTAGGAGTGATGGTTGTTTTCTCCAGGCTAGGCTAACATGCCTCCGCGCACTGCTGCTGTCCCAAGTTTGCTCCGAGGCCTTGTTGTCTTTTGATCAAATGGATAGTTCAGTAGTATGTCGGGTTTTAGTCGATTTGTTTAATTGACTTGACCGCCATCTCACTGACTCAGCTCTGAATAGGATTATAACTCTATAATTATATACACCGTTGCTCGTATTCTAGCGACATAGCAAGGTAAGTGTTGGAAGGCTAACAAGGCTAGTAGCCGATTGCTTTAGCAATGAAGGCAAACTGTTGACATGCTAACGCTAACAAGCTAAGCTAATTGTAGTTGGATAACTCGATGTATCATAACAATAATGGGTGGTTTGTGTGATTTGGTTGTCAGCAATTCTGCTAGTTATTATGACAAAAACCTCTAAACTGGTGTAGTTCGGTGGTTATGCTATGTTTTTCCAGTGACCTACAAGTTCCCTACAGAATCGAATTTAACATAAAATAAGTTACACCGACTTCTACAAAGGGTCAGACGCTGACAATTTACATATAACTGTTACCCGTATTCGTTTTAGTCTCATGCCGTTACATTGTTATGGTGAAGATGCATACATGTGATTTCATGCCCATCATACCTCAATATGAGGTATACGCTCTGCTTCTAATACAACGAGCATGCTTTCCATTGTAGTGAACGTGTAGTGCCGTTGATAACTGATACTTATAGAGCACGCTTTACTTATTCCATCCACAGGGCTCCGAAGTATGTCAGACTTCATTGAGAGTGAGGCTGAAGAGTCAGAGGAGGAGTTTGAAGAAAAAGATCTCAAACCCAAAAAGACCCAGAGGTTTTTGGAAGATGATGGTAAGGGTGTCTGATATTTCTTAGTGGGAATTAGTGTTATTGTGTGATGAGATGTGATCTAATTCATGCTTTTTACCTATCAGATGAGGAGGAAGAGGAGAACACTGAAGATCAGGATGAAAGAGGGAATTTAAGAGGGCTCATCGACGATGGAGAAGAGGAGGAGGAGGAAGCAGGGAGCAAGAGTGGAGCAGGCAGTGATTCGGATGAGGAAGTCAGACATCGACGCAAGAAGCGCAGTAAGTTTGATCTTTGTGGTGCAAAGGGTTAAGGCGAGCTCTATGGGTCAGGAACTGACCCCCAAGGTGGCCTTTAATTAAGAAAGACGCGCTCTGTGGCCCTTCTAATTTTGATTGTACTCTGGGTTCAAAATGAAGCCCTGCCGCCAGCCAATGGCAGTCGATTTGAACATTTGGCAGGTCAAAATATCCAGGGTTACATATTGTAACAAATCCTTGGCATGTCGATTTTTTTTCCAATCAGGTAGGTATAAAGACAAAACTCCAAATGTTTATTTTGGACCCTGATCATGCTCATCTGTGTGTTGAATTTCGTTTTATTTGTTGCAAGTGTAACTCTACCAAGTATATCTGTGCAAGGACATCTTATCTATATATATGCTTGCACAAATATAAATTCCAGTACCTTCTTTAACCAATGCCCCAACAAATGTCTTAGCTGTCTAAATTAAGGAAAGATTAAGTAATAGAATGACAATCTTGTTGTTAAGACTACTACCGGAAGCGAGTGAGTCAATCTGAACTCTGTACTGACAATTTAACTCTGTCACTTTGAACTCAGCCATTTGACTATTTATCTACTATTTATCATATCAAGATAATGTGTTTATTATGCCTGCAATATACCTGAAACACTTTAATTTGCTTTGCATATTCTTTTATTTTATAAACATGCTTATTTTATAAAATTCTGCTGTTGGTTAAATGCATAATTTATTTATAATTAGATTGCTAGTTGTGCTGCTCATTGCTTTTTAGTTTTGCGTTTTGAAGAGCCACTCAACCATGGCTCTATAAGAATTGCTTTGTGAAAGATACTGTTAATGGTGTTACAGCAAACATACGGTAGCTGCTGGTAGCCATGTGACGCACTGTTTTCAACCCGTTTCTACTAGGGGTGGCACGGTTCACAAAACCCACGGTTCGGTTCGTATCACGGTTTTAGGGTCACGGTTTTCGGTTCTGTACGGTTCTTGTTATTTTTTCTCTTAATCTTTAACACTCCAGAAATATACTTGTAATATGTAATATACTTAAATAAATATGCTCACTGGTATGACTTTCATAAATGGGGCGGGTTTGCAAAACGCAGCTTCTCATTTCCCACTCCGAAGTAATGTAGTGAGCGGTCACTGTGAGGAAACTTTCAGTGGACCTGGAGGTCCATCCATCTGTAGTGAGAGCTACGTGGGCTGTGTCGGACAATTCTTTGACAATTTCTCCTCGTGTCTCGTCATACAGTTTTGGAATTACAGTGGTGTCGGCGGGAGGGAATATTATACCGCGGCTCGAGTACTTTCATCGACTGACGAAATCCTTCACCCTCAATCACGCTGTACGGCTGCATATCTTTTGCTATAAACATCCCCAATGCTTTAGTTATGGCTATTGCCCTGTCCGACTTATCACTGAGAGGCAGTTTCCTAACCGTAACCGGCTGCTCTCTCTTCCTTACGCTGTCTACCGACACATTGGGGTGACGTCTTCTCAGATGGACTGACATATTAGAAGTATTGCCCATAGCATATTGAATGCGTGTTGCACAATGCTTGCACACAGTCGCAGTTCTATCTATTGCTTTATTTCCGCTGTCATCATAGGTAACATGAAATCCAAAATGTTCCCACACACCAGACTTATACGACGCTGGCACATCCTCCAACTCCGGGCAGTTTTCCTTATCTCTCCCACTTGCCATTTCCCGCAGCACTCTACACCTCTTCTTTCGCATGAAAGGGAAACACACTGTCTGAAGTCATGTACGGGCACGAGGCTGCGCATGCCATGAACCGTCGAACCGTAGGACGCACACATTCTCCGAACCGAGACAAGCCAACCGAAATGGTTCAGATTTTTTTTCATGAACCGTGCCACCCCTAGTTTGTAGTATAAATTAAGTTTATAGTATGTGCACAAATCTGTGATGAAATATATATACACATATTTTAAGAATTTAAGGTTTTCACGTTAAAGTCGTCATTTGAATATTCTTTTACTTTTATTTCACAGTAGTGATCCACTGGAGGTGTTCATACGATCCGTCATGCCTTCTCTTCTCATTAACAAATGTCCCTGTTTCCTTAATTCAGCATCTTGTTCTTTTAATCCTCGCCGCATTCCACGTGCATCCTAACGGCTCCTCCATCCCCTCAACCACAACGTGAACGTCCGCAGCCATGCTATCCGCTACAGTGCAGTTGATTCAGCACAGGGAGACATCCCCATAAAAAAAAGTTTTTTCCATGCTTCCTTCCTCCCGTAGGAGTTCAACACGTCCGGCTCCAGCAACACGGATACGGGCAAGGCGGCTGGAAGCCTGGAGACCAAGTACAAGATGAAGGAGCTGGGCCTGAGCTTCAACCAGAAGTGGAACACTGACAACACCCTGGCTACCGAGGTCACGGTGGAGGACCAGGTCCGTGTTTTGAAGAAGTGTAAATGTGCTGTTATTGACTGGTAGAGTACTGTATAGGGAAGGAAGTGTAAAAGAGGAAATGTTTCAACAAATGTTTCGCTTTTTTGTTTTGCAGTTGGCGCAAGGGCTGAAGGTTGCTTTGGATACGTCTTTTGTACCAAATACAGGGTGAGTCCGAACTCCGGTGGGATTAAGTCATATTTACACATTCGTAAACACATCCGTCACAACTCACGCATAGTACAAACAAAATACGCTATGTTATACCGGATGTTACAGTATGACATACATTTGTTTTACTTTTTCTTTTTATTTATGTGGGCATTCCCACTGGGTGTATTCCCTAAATAATCAGCTGTATGACTAAATAGAAAACTCCCGGTAAAACAAGCACGTGATAGGTCCTATCTACCGCTTCTGTCTACACGGTGTCTGAGTCCCTAATGAGTCAGTGGGTTGTTTTCGTTTTTGTCTACATCCAATCTAATCCTTTGCCTTCCAGGAAGAAGAGCGGCAAGCTGAAGACCGCCTTCAAGCGCGACTTTGTCAACGTGGGCTGCGACATCGACTTTGAGGGTCCCATCGTGCACGCGGCGGCCGTTCTGGGCTACGAGGGCTGGCTGGCGGGCTACCAGATGGCGTTCGACACGGCCAAGTCCAAGCTGACCCAGAACAACTTTGCCCTGGCACACATCGCCGGAGACTTCCAGCTGCACACCAACGTGTGGGTATTCCCTGGGAACGCAAGCCAATGTCCATAAAGGTGTCTGCTGAATGACTTGATCGCAAATAGTTAGTCATGGGAAAGGAGTGGGGTGTTGTCATTTTGGATGAAAGCTCCTGCTAAATGTCTCAATAGTGAAGAGTAATGGGAGAGGAGGAACATTAAGTTGGAGGTGAGCCGGAGTTGAACTTTGGATGAGAGCATCTCCTAAAACAAATAGCACATTTTTTCTGTCGTGGGAGAGGAGAGGAGCGGTGTGGGTGTGACGCGAGGTTCTGGTTAAAGTCTGCCAATGTCTACCCCCCCCCCCACAGCAACGACGGGACTGAGTTCGGGGGCTCCATCTACCAGAAGGTGAACGACGAGCTGGAGACGGCCGTCACCCTGGCCTGGACCGCCGGGAGCAACAACACCCGCTTCGGCATCGCCGCCAAATACAAGCTGGACAAGGACGCGTCCATCTCGGTACGACCACCAAACTAACCACTATATGATAATATATCGACATATAATCAATGTCCAAAGAGTGATGGCCTTCACTCTCCATTGAGAATTGAAGCGGGACCGCTACATGGTCAGTGGAGCACCTTCCTTTGGTTATTACAGCGACATTTCCCAGACAATGGCAAAATTTGAACGTTCTCTGAAACGCCTCGCTCGACTGCTCCAGGGGAGCCGAGCTGTAAAGCCGTTATGTCATAATAAGGGTGTCAACATTGCCGTCTCATGACTATACAATAACATATAACGTGTATAAATATAAACCTTGGTCTACCGGCTTTTTCCATTTCCTACGTTCTTTTTTATGTGGGTCTTCCCAGTGGGTGGAACCAATGAGCAAAAAAAAAGCCTGTGATTGGGCCTCGCTCAATCTGCTTTGCCTATAGTGAGTCGCTATTGGTCCAAACAATCTTTCCGTCCTCTTCTAACATGTTTCCCCCTCTACCCTCGCAGGCCAAAGTGAACAATGCCAGCCTGATTGGTGTAGGCTACACCCAGAGTCTCAGGCCAGGTACGCTTCTTCCTGTATTTGTTTGAAACGCGTCACATCTATTCATAGATCTCTACATCCAACTACACATTGTTTTCACATTTCTGGGAACAGTCAGACTGGGTTGTTTTTGAACGGAAGACCAGGTGGATTCTAGCTGGTAGAACTCATTCCCTCATGTCTCCGCAGGTGTGAAGGTCACCCTCTCTGCCCTGATCGATGGGAAGAACTTCAACACGGGCGGACACAAGGTCGGCATGGGATTTGAGCTGGAGGCCTAAAACCAGCCGTCCGGTCAGGATCGGCCATC
>OOFG01106238.1:3886-17732 GCA_900323295.1 Molva molva | reverse complement strand
CCTACAGATGTTGCGCTGGAAAATAAACGTCCACACCAACCCCGAACCCCTACGTGTCCTGCCTGGTTATTCGAAGTGAGGCGCCTGTACCAATAGGCTATAGCCTACCACACAAACGCAACGCAGAGTAGCAGCGGGCTGTTGCAGAGTAGAGCAAGAGGCTGAGGGCTAGCAGCAGCTACCTACACAATGTCTTGTGTTTACAATACAAACTAACTTGGCCCTAGAACATTAGCCAAAAATATTTTATTGACGTTTTATCATTTTATCAGATTTACGAAGGGGTTGGGTTGCCGTAGGCAACCTGCAGCTTTTACTGCATGTCCCTGTTCAATGTCGCCACCACCACCACTGTCATCAGCCACGGGAGCTGATGAAGGCCCTGCCGTGACAAACATATCAGTCATTTTTGCGCATTTGGCAGCGTTGGCTTGAAGAGCCAGCTTCTTCTTTTCTCGCAGTTTCTCTGCACCTCCTTTTCGTTTTCTCTCCATTTTCGAAGATCCTAACAGATTAGATCTGTTAGGATCTGTTAGCGCAAGGTGTTTCGTGATATGATTGGGCGAGCCCCGTGTCAGTGAAGAAAATAACCAATGGGCCGCAGACCAGCGCGTGTCAAGGCCAAGGGCCGATGTCCGTTGGTTAGGAAACTCTTGCGCTGAGTTTTTTTTTTGCCGAATGCATTATGCAGGCAGGTCCAAAGCGAAAGGGGTTGGTGTTTAACGATGTGATTGGGCCAGCCCAGTGTCAATCGGGCCGCTGATCAACTGGTTTTATGGGCCGGTCAGACCAATATATAAATTAAAAAAAAAGTGTCGGGACTGTCGGCCCAAATAGCACGTCGGCCCACCGGGAAAATGCCCGGTATGCCCGATGGCCAGTCCGTCCCTGAACATGGATGTATCTATCTTGTATGAAGGACGTCGGATGGCACTCTTGGATAAATGCGTGAAACATTGTCCAATAAATTAACAAAACTAATCTGGAATAAATCGACTCAAAATGAGCTATTGAGATTAGGAATCAAAATAGGGGAATTTTGAACGTCAAACTGAAATCATCGCGGATATCAGTTTTTTCCGTAGCCTATGTCTGGAAAAAAAAACATTAAATGTCTTCCAAACGAATCAATACATTTTTACGGTGGGCTATAATATAAAACGAAATAGTCTACAATAATGTGTGTTGTGGCCAGTGGCGGATGCAGAACGTGACAGATGGGTGGGCCTGGATTAAGTCGAGGTGGGCCTGAATCTAGGGTGTCCCGAAATCAAAGCAGTTGTCCCGAATCCCGAATTCAGAAGCGCCACTAAAGGGACATCACATCACACATGAAACAAGTATTCATAAAGATTTGTTTCATTACGATTTACAGACTGGTCCTCCAAATCATTATTGTTCTCGATACAACGTTTTTAAAAAAAAAAAATTGTGAGTGCAACTTGTTTAGCCATTCTAAAGCAAAATCAAGATACGAGATATGACACTGCTAACGAACTTTACCGTTGACCAATGAAAACACACCAACACACCTAACTTTTTAAATAGTTATCAGGATTACTTATAATTTTACTAATTTTAACATGTTGTAGATAAAATACACCACATACTAATATCCATGTTTAAGTATACAGAGTAGTATTTTTTTGTGTGTGTTAATTTCTGATTGGGCGGGCGAATTTCTGATTCAATCAGGGCGGGCCCAGGAATCGACTCAAGACAAGCGCGTCATCAATTAAAGACACACCTTCAAGCGGGTAGCCCTGGTGTAATGCAGACGCAAATCCCAGCCGTGCTGGGCTATAATTAAAAATATATATTTTTAATTGTCCAGTAAATATAGTATTATGGCTTATTATTAAACAAATATGCTGTTTTGTGCATTCCATCATATGTTTTGCCTTATTGTAATGTTTTCCATTTATGTTTGTGTTAATTTGTGTTGCTAAATAAACACTGGGAGTATAAGCTGCTGACTATCTTTCCACTGTTTCCCACTGGCCATGGCCTTCTTGCAGTTAATATTGTGTATAAAGGGGGCGCTGGCACTCTTTGCTCATCCACTGCAGGTGTATTTATCTAACTTTCACTTTACACACAAGGCCTACTTAGTTCACATTCGTTTCTCAAAAAATGCATCCGTTACTTATTACTTTCACTCTCTCGGTTTCCATTCTGTGGAAACGCCACATCCCTCTGTAGTCTAGCGCCCCCACCATCCTGTCTTACACAAGGCTTGCCATTCTGACATTTCAGCCAATGAAATACTTACATTTGATAAATGGGAGGGAATTGCGGTTTTGCGATACACAAACTCGTTGTATTAACAAGGAATCATCAGCAGCCACCTCAGCATATCACAGGTAGGTTATTTAAAATACATGTTTTTGCTTTATTATACTAACAGACTTAAATATTGGGAAGATGTAAAATGTTTAACTGTTTTCTAACGTTCCCCAGACTGTCTCAAAAGGGATTCATCATGGGCGTATGCAACCTGCTGTGTAAATCCGTCATTGTGATTTTCACCATCTTGTACACTGTAAGTATTAGTACACATTAAAGTTATCGATACTTTAATGATACACCATAATTTAACTGTTGCTATTTGGAAAAAGTTGCACGGTAGATAAGCAATCCCAGTCACGTTTTTTGGTTTTTTTCTGTATTGTAGTTTTAAAGCAAGCCACACTGTTACAATACAACATGACTTGCTATGCAACCACATTAATAAGATACAGAATAGTATGTGGCGTATTAGTGTGGTTGCAAAGCAAGCCACGCTATTGTTATTCTGTGCCTTAGCCTATTATTATTATTATTAGGGGTCCTACGAAATCCGTAGGAAACCTATTGTATTCGTTAGTATTATTTGTTTCCTGACAAATTCGGCCATATCTCAAAAACGACATGCTGAAAAGTTGTATAAATTGGCAGGCTTGTAGAATTCGTATGACCTGCCCTTTGTCATGGCTATGTCCATGTAGCTCTGTGGTAGAGTGTTGGACTTAGGATCAGGAGGAGGTGGGTTCATGTCTTGACTACATCCTAAATATATTCAGAATTTTTGTGAAGTACATAATGCCACGGTTTGTGGCATTAACAATGTTAATGACATTGTTGTTATTCTTTCAGTTTGTAGATCTTTAAAATAGGTATATTGCAGAGTTTGAAGTATAAATGATTCACAGAACAGGTATTACATGCTGCCATGTTGGACATCTCTCGAGTGTGTGTGGTGATGGCTTGTTTAACCTGTACACCTTGATTGTTAAATGCACAATAGGTGTGCAGCCTCACCCAGCCAGTTGAGGCTGCTTAAACCAGCCATCAACCACACACTCCAAAGTTTAACTCCGGTAAATCTGCTCTTATGGCCTACCAATGCCACTTTACCATACCTACCAAGCTCACCATTTCCTCCATGTATGGAAGACTGCTCCTTCTCAAAATATAGTCTCATCAGCCGCTGGCAATATATATGTCCATGTGGTGTAGTGGTAAAGTGTGGGAAACATGACCATGGGGTCGCTGGTTTGAGTCTGACCATGCCCCAACGTATTGTAAGGCATGGCATGAAATCAAATAATGTTTACTTTGATGTATTCATTAGGTCCTGGCCACCATGCTCGCCATATTGTAGGTCATTGTTGCATGCAACTATATTAATTATTAATACTTTATTATTGGTGTGGTTTCAACGCAACCACTCACAATCTATTCAGACGGACCTTCTACCCATATGTTCCATCTGGATAGATTGAATGAGCCAATATCATTCAATAAATCCCAAGCCCGCTTCAAAGTAACCAACCGACATGAAACTTAACTGCTTGCTTATTAGCCTTGCCAACAATAGCATGTTAGCATGCAAGCAGAGAATTGCGCATGCGACGAGTTGGCTCATGCAACCACACACATTTTCTTCAGAAAACGCACGTAAAATAACTATGGCCTGGATTGTTTAGATGTAACAAGGGGTCAAGGACCCTTCGGTGGACCAGAACAAAACGATTTATATAGAAACAATCCATGGACGTAATGACTCGTGGATATTCTTGAGAACTTTCTAGGTCAGATCAGAGTAAACAGATGCAGTAGAACAGTAACATAGTGCAGGTTTTAACTAAGAAACATTAAACATAATGCAGTTGGGAACATAAGACACCACATGTATTATTTGTCTATGTAGTCACTCCATAGACAAATAATTGTCTATGGAGTCCCTCATTGGGTGTTTTTATTTCACTGTTATTACGCGAGGTTACATCATTTTAGTAAGTAAGTCTATTCAATATTTTATTACAAACAGCACTGTACGACTGGCCTGCCTCATTTCCTTAATGTTATGAATATTCATATTTATTGATTATCATGTCTACTATAAATTAATCACAACGAAATTACAGGACAGTAATACAAATTACAAAGATTACGGTCCTGTTTGTCATAGTGAACCTGATGGGGTCTGGGTTGACATAGTGAACCTGATGTGGTTCGGGTTGTCATAGTGTACCTGATGTGGTCTGGGTTGTCATAGTGAACCTGATGTGGTCTGGGTTGTCATAGTGAACCTGATGGGGTCCGGGTTGTCATAGTGAACCTGATGGGGTCCGGGTTGTCATAGTGAACCTGATGTGGTCCGGGTTGTCATAGTGAATGTCATTGGCTGCTGACAGGTGGTGGGTCTAGCCTTTCTGGGGGTCGGTGTGTGGCTGAGAGTTCGCATCCCAGATTCTTCTCTCGTGACTGGTGAGTATCTGTCTACAGCACTGCTCTGGTATGTTAATCTGCAACATATACAAGTAAGGATTTGTGTTATAAAATATTGATCTCTCTCTCTCTCTCTCTCTCTCAGGGGAGTATGTGCTGATAGCGGTTGGCATAGTGATGCTGATCACGGCGGGCGCTGGAGACATTGGCAGCTGCGGTAGCAAGACCTCCTCTCTGGCAACGGTGAGATGTTACACATGCTGCCTCACCTACCATCACCTAGCCACCATTACCTAGCGACCATCGCCTAGCAACCCTCATCTAGCAACCATCACCTAACAACCATCACTTACCTAGAAACTATTACCTAGCAACCATTGTCTAGCAACCAGCCTCCCCTAGCAACCATCACCTAGCAACCCTCACATGGCAAACCTTACCTAGTGACCATCCCATAACAACCCTCATCCAGGAACCATCACTCACCTAGCAATCATTGCCTAGCAACCATTGCCTAGCAACCATCACCTAGCAACCCTCCCCTGGCACACCTCCCCCAGCGGCCAGCCTCACCTGGCAACCATCACCAAGCAACCCTTGCCTAGCAACCCTCAACTAGCAACCAGCCTCACCTAGCACTCCCCACCTGGCAACCCTTACATAGCGACCAGCCTCAACTTGCAACCCCACCTAGCAACCCTCACCTAGCAACCAGCTATGCCTAGCTCCTAGAACAAGACTAAAGGACCTGTGTGTGTGAGCGTACTGAGAGAGAACAAGCTTGGCCCATACTGTAGCTCATCTTCCTCCCTCTTACTCCCAGTTCTGTCTTCTGCTGGTCATCCTGATGGGAGCCCAGCTAGCCCTCTACTTCCAACGAGGAAACGTAAGATTGTGTGTATGTGTCTGTGAGTGTGTGTTTAGTGTTACTGTTAGTGAGTGAATGACAGGGAGATAATAACAATATTAACATTAGTCATGTTTACAATAGCCATTATTAAAGGGGAAGTTCATGGAACCTGCTGAGCTGGTGATGCTATACTACCATGTCCTAGTCTTGTGATATGCCGTACTACTCTTTAGACATGAAGTACGTTTGAAGTGACATGGTGTAGGGATGTGAAGGTGGTCTGATGGGGGTTCTTCTGCAGGTGGAGCCCCGACTGGCTGAGTTCTACACACTCCTGTACGCGGTCTACATTTTGTCCGCAGACCCCGTGGTCGGAGGGACCCTCAGGGTGATGCACTACACGGTACGTAATAACCCATAATACTCACCATAATACTACAATACTATTACATTAATACTCACACTAATACTACAATACAACTACATTCATACCCCCAATTATATTACATACTACTAAATCAATACTCACAATGTCATTTCAGTACTAAATTAATACTCACAATAAAACTACAATACTCCGTCACAATAATACTATAATACTACCACATTAATAAAATAATACTAGGATCAGGATTTAAGGTTTGGTTGTAAGGTTAGGGTGTTCTATTAGGGTAGGTTTAAGGGTTAGGTTTGGTTTTGGTTTGATACTATGTTTAGTGCTTCCTATTATGGTCAGGTAATCGGTTTAACCCAGAGAACCCTTCCCCTAATACCAAACTCTAGAACCTAAAACCAAACCTTAAACCCAACCCACAGGAACCCCTTACCTTAGAACCGAAATCCAACCATAAAACTCAACCCATAGGAAACCCTAACCCTAGACCTGAAAACCAAACCCTGAAACCCAACCCATTTGAACCCCTAACACTACCCTAGAACTGAAACCAAACCCTAAAACGCAACCCATTGGAACCCCTAACCCTAACACCAACCCTAGAACCATGCTTAACTGTTCTCAGCTGGGTTTGGTTTTAAGGTTAGGTTTTAATGTTTGTTGTAGGGTAATCACATCCTATTAGGGTCAGGTTAAAGGGTTAACCCAAGCCTAACCAAACCCTAAAATCCAACCCATTGGAACCCCTAACCATAACCCCATCCCTAAAACCAAAAACCATACCCTAAAACACAACCCATTGGAACCCCTTACCCTAAACTCAACCCTAGAAATGGGAACTGTTGGATCCGTCAACTATACCACCCTGGGAGAGGGTATTTTACGTGAAACCTGTTGTCCAGTAACGGTTGTTAACAGGTCGGTGGGGAGATTCGCCCAGCCCCTAACTATCGTCTGCACCAGACGCCTACCCCGCTTGCTTCGGCGCTCACACTCTGAGCATAACCCTGGTCAGAGCTGTAGCTGCCGATTGCGTCTGTATGATAGCTCTCCCCTGGGACCCTTAGCAACTTGGTGTTTGCCGGGATTATTAAAGAGTTTGGATATATCTACCCTAGGGATATGTTTCCTCAATGGTGACTAAATAACCTCTTAGGACCACAATGCTCTTTCCTACTCTACTCGTTTCTATAATGGAAGGACTGACCTCTTATCTAAGATAAAGATACAAATGAAGTTTTAATTATTTTATTTGCAGGAATATAAGTTGGAACAATGCAAAAAGCTCACACAACTAACTGTGAATAACATCCTTTATATCTCATGTCTGTCTGACTTGTAGACACCGATGAATCAACCTTACTTGACAGAACCATCCCTCAAACCCCTCCAATAAGAACCCCTAACCCTAACCCAAGAACTGAGAACCAAACCCTCAAACCCCTCCAATAAGAACCCCTAACCCAAGAACTGAGAACCAAACCCTCAAACCCCTCCAATAAGAACCCCTAACCCTAACTCAAGAACTTAGAACCAAACCCTCAAACCCTTCCAATAAGAACCCCTAACCCTAACCCTTGAACTTAAAACCAAACCCAACCCATTGGTACCCCTACCCTTAACCCCAACCCTAGAACCAAAAACCAAACCTCCAAATGCAACCCATTGGAACCCCTAATCCCAACCCTAAAACCGTGCTTAACTGTTCTCAGCAGGGTTTGGTTTTAGGGTAAGGTTTTAAGGTTTGGTTTTAGGGTTAGGGTTTGGTTTTAGGGGTTCTAGGGTTAGTACTAGGGTTGTAAGAGGGTTTTAAGAGGGTTGTACTAGGGTAAGTACCAGGGTTAGCACTAGGTTTAGTGTTATGATTGTTTTGTATTCTAATTGTTCTCCTTGTTTCTGCAGCTGAATTGCTGTGGAGCCTTGGGTGTGGTAGGCTTGGACCCCATCTCCCACACCTGCCCTGAGACGTCAGGGCTCCTGGGGCGCTTCATGTCTGTAAGTAGACTAACACTGCTGACTTTACACTAGTGCAATTACACTAACACTAGTGACATTACACTAACACGTCAGCCTACCACTTCATGTCTAATACACTAACACTAGTGACATTACACTATTGCCATTAGACTAACACTAGTGATATTATTATTTTTAGGTCTTGTTTTTTGTTAAATACAATGGTTGGCAATGGATGGTTCTGCCTGGTGCGCCAAATGTTTAAGCAGGAAGTAGGAAACTTCTTGTATTTTACAGAGAACTTCCTCCGTTCAAAAATGGTCGGCGAAACAGGACCATTTAACTAAATAAAGTGAGTTCAGGGTTTATTTACGTTATACAGTCACACTTGTGACATGCTTCAGTCTTAAACGTAATGTAAGTAATACACGAACACCAGTGACATTACATTAGTACCATTACAATAATACTTGAGTCTAATAATTAATGTCTGTAATACACTTACACTAGTGAAATTACAATAGTAACATTACACTAGCACTTGAGTCTACCACTTAATTTCCGGTGTCTTAGAATCAAAGCAGTACTTCGATTTGGTTGCAAACCTACCGCTTGAACACCCACATTTGTTTTAGAAGGTGCTGTAGGATTCCAGAGTTATAAAGAAAGAACAAAAATATTTATTAAATATATATTTAGAAAATAAACCCCCAGAAACCTCCCCTCCCTCTGTCGTACATACATTTCTCCGCCATTGATGAAACCGCTGTGTGCAAGAATGTGATTAACAGAATAGATGGTTTCCCCGAAAAGTTCAGGGAAGAGATGCCCCGATTGGTCAGAAATGAGCAGGGCGCGGTCCAAAACAGAATAGTCTCATACAGAGGCAGGGGCAGTCAACCACAACGGATACTCAGAGCATTTCACAGCTGACAAATGGCCATGCAATCCCTAATACATTACACCCAAATTATAGCTCTTAAATCTTACCTAGAGCTCCTTTAGACAGACTGCTTAATGCCTTCTCCTTCCAGCCCTGTCCTACTGTTCTGCTGGACGTCTTCTCGGCCAAGCCTCCTTTGGCTATGGGCATCTTTTACGGCAACGCTGTGCTACTGGTAAGAACACCTTGTCCATTAAAGAGCAACTTGCAAGGTCACATCCCCACTTCATTCATGTGTGGGGAAAGTCTTTGGCCAATTGATTTTAAAGTAAATTGATTTTTAAATGTTATTGATTTTAAAATGTTATTAATTACACCTATGTTTCCCCTGCAATGACCTGTCAAAATGGCTGCTTTGAAAATGGCCTATTCTATATTGTCCCTGACAGTATCGTAAAATATAATTTCATTACCTATAATTTTTACAAGCACATGCACAAAGCAGGCCGACTATTAACGTCATCGACACAGCGGTTCTGAATGTGTCGGAACAACGAGGAAGACAGACATTGAACATTTTGCTAATTTTACATCGACAAAGTTTGTCACAGTTTTCACTCATAACGCTAATTATGGGTCTGCTACTTTTATATACCAGGTAGTAGACTTATCTTCCCTAATGTAGTCTACTACCCGTGCCTTGGTACATGAAAAGAGCAAACCCATATTAGGGTAACGAGTGACACCTTGTTTATCCAATGATCGTGCCTCTGTGAAAAGCCAGCCATTGAATTGAAAGGGTCTGGGACCGGGACAAGTAGGCTAATGTGATTGGTCAAGCTTACAATTAGTGCCATTGGTCAATTAGGTGTGAGGTCAATCCTAATTATAGATATCCCGCCTTAACATCCAGTTACAGATATAGGGTTTTTTTTTTATATGTGTGTATCTACAGATTGACTGGAAAACATTTATCACTTTGACTTTGCACACTTAATTAATGCAAATGACGGATGGACTTTAAGCTGTTTTTTTTTTGAGACTTGGAATTACACCAGGATTTGTTTTCTCCTCATGTCTCTTCTCCTCCCACCTCTTTATGCCTCTCCTCACTCTTTTCCTCCTTCTTAACTACCAAATACACAACTTGCTTACACCTCCTCCTACTCCCAACCCCTCCACCACCTCCCACTCCTCCGATTCCAACTCCACCTCCTCCTCCAGATCCTTTGTCTGCTGTGCAGTATGGCTATGTACAGAATGCTGAAGATGACTGCGTCCCCTCCCTACGTCCAGCTCACCCAGTCTGTGCTCTCCATCTCTGGCCCCCAAGTCCAGCCCCACCTCTACTCTTACCTCTACCCTGCTGATGGTGTGGCCCTCACCTCCATGGAACCCAACCTGCTGGCTGAGGCCTAACTCTGCTCCTCCCTGCTCCTCCTCACTTTCTCACTGCTGGTGTTAGGCATTTGGTGGCGGATTTCACCTCCTCCTCCCTACGGTCTTCCTGACCACCTATTCCTCCTTCTCCCCCTACTCTGGTTTTCCTTCCACAGGTAGCAAGCATGATTGCTGCTGGGATCCTACTGGGACATCAGAGGAAACCCACGACCCACCAGTACCTCTCACAAAATACCAACGTTTACTGAGCTCCTCCTGTCCTCCTCCACACCATTTTCTGAGCTCTTCTCCTCTCCCCAACCATCACACCATTTCCTGAGCTCCTCCCGTCCTCAACCACCACACTGGGCTCCTCCTCTCCCCAACCACCACACTGTTTAGTTATCTCCTCCTCTCCCCTTAAACAACTTTGAAGATGTTAAGTCAGTTTTTATAAACCCTTTTAATAAAATGTTGCATTGTTGGTACCCTTGCACTGTCGTTAGCTTAGCATTGCAGTTGGTATTCGTAGAGTTTAGAAAAGCACATGTGAGAAATCACATGGGCAATTTTGTAGTTCTAGTTACATTATAGTTTTATCATATATAAAATAATGTTTTATAAATAGTGCGATGCAGCATGAGCCTTTTGCATTGAAAACGTAACGTTAATATTGAATATAGTTCACATTTGGTGATAAAAAGGTAACTGTGTGGAGGGATGTTATTTTAATGAGTAACGTGTGAATAGAGACGCACACTGCTAGCTTTTCCTGGTGTACCGGCTACATTTCTTAGCAAATGAGAACAGAGTTTGACTTTATCCTGTTTCTGTTCTACTGTTCAACTGTTTGTGTTCTGTTGAAATCAAATACATAATAAAAAAAAGCTTAGACCACCTACTCACCTAGTAATTTATGAATTCTAAAAAAATTGTGTCGTGGTTCAATACTTAAATATTTTACTTCAAAAAAAATACCTCTCAAGCAATCCTCTAGTGTCACATCTTTATTTACATCATTTTAATATTGTTCATATCTTTACATGATGTAATTACAATTTAAAGTTTCTTATTACTGTAGTGCTGGTCCTGGGGAGAGATAAATGCAGTCGTCAGTGTGTGGGGCAGTAACTGGACCTCCCTAGTCTAGGTTCAACCACCTTCATTGTCTTATTCCCAAGCCAAGTATTAGACGCAGTTTCCTTCCAATAAAGTTCACATTGGAACATATGAAAATAGGACTATACTTTAAAGACAAGTACAGAGCTGATTAAATTACAAAGACAACATGGTATTAATTAATCTGTTGGTTGATAATATGGAATTCATGAGACTTTGAAAACTACCATTTTATTTTAAAGTTACCGTTCCAGAAAAAAGCTTCTCGTAACCTGACACGCTAAAAAAAACAAATACTACCGTGTTATATACCAATTATTAAATGATTAAGTATTGTAATAAAATGATTAATAATGACAATAAATACTGTCAGGACAACATTTAAATAATCCATCCTAATTGTGTGTGCGTGACTCACAGCCGGTACAGTGAAGTGAGCAGTCGGCAGCATCGGAACACACCTGGCTGTTGCACAGGAAGAACACCTGCAGGATCAACACATCTCAGGTCAGAAGAGACCCTCCGCGATCTCAAACCAGAAATAAACTATAAAAACATAAAACTATTTTATTTGTTTACTTTAAAAAATATTATTTGGCAGTGTAAATGTTTATTTCCCATGCCAAAATAGCTCCTTTGAGACAAAGAGAGAGAGAGAGAGAGAGAGAGAGACGCAGACAGACAATATATGTGTGTTATGGAAAGAGAGAGAGACCTCAGTGTCCTTCATATTAGAAGGTCCATCGCTGGGTGGCTGTAAGGAAGGGAGCAAGGCCAGGAAGTGGGGGATGGTGATTCTCAGGGTGGAGGGGGGCGGCTGGCTGAGGTCCGGAGGGGTCTGGCTCCAACACCTAGAACCCAACAAGAATGGTTAGGGTTAGACTCCCAGCTGAACGATTCTGGGTATGAACCCCTAATGTCCACAATCTACCTGTAGGCATCCTAGAGCAAGATGACTCCCTATTTGAATTCACTGTCTCTTTGGATAAAAGCGTCTGCATGGTAAATGTAGGAAAAGGTCAAATGGAGGGTTAAGGTGTGAGGACTTGTCACGCTCAGGACCACCAGAGACCCCTTCTCACCCATGGTACAGGAGCATCCAGGCAGGGTGGGGGGTCTGGGTGTAGGCCAGGCAGTAGTGGACCAGTTGCCTGGAGCCCATTCCCGGGACCCTGACCTCCAGGTACAGGGGCTGGCCCTGGAGCGAGCTCAGGGGCCGGTGGAGCTCCGGGTGGAACTCCGTGAACGAGGCGTCTGGAAGCAGAAGGCCGAATATTGATATATTTCACCTTTTAAAAACCCTAGGAATCCAACCCTAGATACCTAACCCTAGGAACCGCAACCCTAGGAACGCCACGTTAGTAAACCAACTGTAGCAACCTTAAGCTAGGGAACCAATTCTAGAAACACAACCCTAGCAACCTAACCCTAGGAACCAGGACTAGCACTGGAATGAATTAGCTTTCCAGTGAGACGCTAACACAGAGATGCTTACACATTGAGATGCTAACACAGAAGTAGAACTGGAAGGCATTCTGTTATCTACAGATGGAGTAGAGTGTGTCTCTTAATGTGAAGCTTTTTTGATACTATTGCAATACTACTTTTGATGCTTTTCTACTCCCAAATTTCATCTTGGTTTAATAAAGTACATCATATCTATCATATCTATCTATCATATCATATCTATCTATATAAAAAAAAGTCATGTTGGTTCACCTGGTATAAATGCTTCACGATGTCCTTTTTTAAAATACGTTTCAAAAATTCATCATTCTATCATTATTCATTTTTTTAAGTACAACCTGTGGCGATTATTGTTTGGAGGACCAGAGGGGGCTCTGTGGTCTGGACAGGCCATGCCAAGGTTGGACTCACGACCTCGAGAGTCACTGAATCGGACGCGTCTGCTGGTGACCTACATGCCACCATAAACCTAAGGGGCGAAATGTATAAAAATATAGTCATTACAGACAACCAATCAAGGCCATATTGTGGCGCAAGTTAGTCATTTGGACAATGGGGAGGGAGCATATGTGTGCCCGGGGCCCTGTGGCTGCTAGAGCCGGCCATATAACAGATGGTAGGATGCGTGCGCTCACTGAGGAGTCGGTGACCTTGCAGTGTTACCTCACAGGGATGCCCTGCAGGGGGTCTGGGTCTCCCGGAAGAGAGAGGATGGCCTGGAGCTCCAGCAGGTAGACCGTGTCTTCACCTGCAGTCTAGCAGGACAGTAAGGGAGGGGATGCAGGTTCAATAAGGACTCCAAACTCACGTTACGTTAGGGGTGCAGAGGGCGTTCTGTTGGAGGACGGACTACTTGCCTGCGTGCGCACGCCACAGCCCTGCAGCGGCACGGCGTAGAGTTGAGGGTTCCACGGCAGCCTCTGGGGGGTGCATGATGCATTGCTGCTGTCTGAGGACTCACCATCAGAGAGCATTGTGGGTCCCTCCACACAGTCAGGGACCAGGAAGATGAGGTGCTGCCCTACGGCACAATCTGACAGACACACAGAACTGATAAGAGGCCACTTACACTCTCTCTCCGGAG
>OOFG01106222.1:0-10345 GCA_900323295.1 Molva molva | reverse complement strand
ATGTGAGCAGGGTGCCATGGCAGAACAGGCCATGGGTGCAGATCAGAAGCTAAAGTAGAGCCACACTGGTGCTGTCGTGCAAAGCAGCGAAAGGAGGAAAAACTCACGGCGAAGGCGTCACAGGTTTTAAGGAAAATATTCCACAAAGTCCACTTCTACACTCATGTGCAAAGATTCATGTATGCATTTATAATGTGTATTTTCTGTGCACTACTAAGATTCAAAAAGATGTGTGGGTCATTCATACATAATTATATATGGCTTTGATTGATGACCTATTTGGTGCAAACGATATTAAAATAATCTGCCGAAATTCTCTCTGTGGCACAAGTGCAACCAAAATATAGGGGCGCAATAGTGTCAACCCTTGCATGCACTCTACCCTTAAATCAGTATCGGTTAGAGTCCTGATTGTACCTCACGCAGAGCATGTGGAAATCAATGGAAGGAGTCAGCAAATGGCCGGCCTTCAGACTTGAAGCAGAAGCAAGCAGAGGGAGATAAGAGACAGAAGCCAGCGGAGGGAGGGAGACCGAATCAGGCCGAGGGAGACAGAAGGGGGAGCTCTGTGTAGCAGATGATAACTTCTGGGCTCGTGCAAGATTTAGGCACTGAGGGGATGGCTGTGAGGATAACGACAAATGGCAAAGACACGCTGGTCTCAACTTGAACAGCAGAGAATGAAAAGAATCTTTAAAAACCAACCAGCCCCACTCAACCGTATTTCTAGGAAATGTTAAAAACGAAAAAATTATAAAAATGTCTGCTCAACCGTCATTGCATTCAAAAATACAATTCTCATCAGAGGGCTGATCTCTGGTGGATCTTGTGATCGCGTGTCAACGCAGGACTGGAGTCAACTCAGTCCGAACAGTGCTGGCAGGAGCGTGGCCAGGGTATCACTGTAGACGGCCGGGTCTAGGTGTCGAGACCCATCCCATCTCCAAACGCTCTGTAGAAAAGCCTCCTTTCCCATCATAAAAATAAATCTTGCGCTACACCATGGTAGGGAAGTCAAACATCTGTCTGCTTTTCCAGCTTTTGCTTCCTCTTCAGTCTTCTGCTTGGTATTGTTTCATGGGTTGTTTTGAGTCAACAGACTATCTCATGGCCCTAGGAAGAAGAATATCACAATTGAGAAAATACTGACTGAATTAAAATTAGAAGCAGTTCACATACATCCTGGAAATATCCTAGTTATATAGATTTGAAAATACCATATCTACTGTGACACTGCATGTGTATTAAAATATGCTTAACTCCTATCATTCACAGTAGAACATAAATGAGGATAAGGGTAAAGTTTAAAAACCTGCACATAACCAAAACTAAAGGGGAGGCTTATATAAAATACTTCAGAATGCAGTAATGTTTCATTTTGATACTTTAAGTTACTTTCACCATTTTGTTACCATCATCACCACATAGAACTAAAACGAGCAAGACCACAGAACTCAAAACCCCTCACTAATAAAACCTTTCTAATGACTACAAGTGCTGCGTGGGTCTGTACAGTAGTACGTTTTCATTTCTCATCTGCCTATCTCTTAGTATTCAGATAACGTGGACACACCCCTCTTTCAAACACTCAGTGTAATTACAGAGCTGTAGCACAACAACAGGCTGACACTCAGTGGAGTGTGACCCACTCAGACGGTGTTGTTAATCATCCCATCAGCCTCACAATAAATCCCCTCCCGACGACAATGGATTGTAATCCTAAAACCTCCCAGTCAAGCAAAGCTAGAAGTGTTCAACCAGAGAGCCGGTGTTCTGCCTGTTTTATATTACCTTTAATCTCATTCCCCACCATAACATGCATATTAATGATGTAATCCACGGGTAAATGTGAGGCTTGTTAGGCAGCACCATATGTTAAACACGGAAGTTCTATTAGATATCAATAGATGGACCAGGTAACCCCGGTGTTAAGTTACAGGCCAGGGCAGTGAGAGAAGTGTGAGCTAGCGGAGTTATCTGGTGGATGATTAACCTCCTCAGTCTGACAGGACACACATCCTAACTTTCAACACATGCTAACGTTCAGTTGCACACTTAAACGCTGAAAGGCTGATCTGTTGTGGTGTTCTTTAACGGATTGCTTTCATATAGCAAAGTTATTTTGCGACACTGTCTATTGCTTTTCCACAGAAGAGCCCGACAGCTAAAGCAGCTAACACTAAAGTAGCTAATATTAAAGCAGCTAACATGAAAGCAGCTAGCATTACCTGGATATCGTGGAACTTTTATATCCGCGGACCCGTCATTCCTCAAACTTGGCGACATGTATATCCATTTGAGACGTAACGAATTAAAAAATAACCGGCGAAACACCGCATGACATGCCAGATATTTTGGATAGAATCGCTTCTTTCTTTCGGGGTGTGTTTAGTTTCGGTCCTCCTTGAACTAGCTGCTAACACATTAGCTTACTAGCGAGACATCGGAATCCCGGAAATGGTCCCTTCTGTCTCAGGTGGGATGGGCAGCCAATCAGGGTTCGCGATTTGTGGCGCTTCCAAGCCATACAGCGTGGGTTATTGTTGAGTTTTTAAATACAGGGCTTTATATACACATCAAACTTGAAATTCAACATTATACTCCGTCGTCCCTGTATAATTTTCCAATAGAAACCAATAGTGTATATTATATTAGACATGAAGGCCGATTAACATGTTCGAGGTAGTTTGGGGATAAACCCAATTGAAAATCATATCCCTACAATGTAAGTTCAGCTACATCATTTTTACTGAATTACATATAAATTATACATTTAATTATGACTGAATCTCCAACCCAACCACACCTCAAAAATAATTAAATAAATAAATATCTATTTCTCATAAAATACCTAAACGTTTGACATTAATAGGTTTGAAGTTTATAAATGTTCCTCTCCAGACAGTCGCCAAAATAATTAAGACCCATGCAAATTATATTTAAGACTTTTTAATACTTGAAATACCTCCGCGGGTACCCTGTTGGCAACAGCGGTCATTTATTTGATACCATTGTGTGGCCTGACAGTATAAAAACAAATTTCCCGATAAAAAGGAGGGTTATAGTGAAAATCAATCTCAATCTTGTCTAGTTTTAGAAATGTAGGGGCTTTTATATCTCTAACTGGATTGTCACAACAAAACAATCTTGAGCAGAAATACACACACGACACATTCTATGGAATGGACAAGCCGGACTAATAAAACAAATACTAAGCACCTGTTTAAGAAACAAACCTGTACATCGTGGTTACTAAAAATGTATCCCAGAACATTCCCATCAGACCTGCTTGTCCCTTAAGCAGAAAACAAACACCCCATATTCCCGTGTCTCTATTTCAGGTCGATGAAGCGGATGTCCATGATGAGCAGCGTGTGTCTGGGCAGCGGCCTGGGCGCGGGCGACAGCACCGTCATCACCTGCGCCTGCGTGTCGACGGCCGTCACCACGATGAAGCCGCACACGGGGCTCTCCACCACGCCCCGCCGGCTCCCCTCCTCGCCGTCCTCGGCGCAGCTCACGCTCAGCACGTGGTGCGTGAGGTCGCGACCCGGCGTGACCGGCACCAGCTTCAGCTGCGTGTCGTCCTGGGACATGCCCAGGGGCAGGCACGAGTCCGGGATGGACGGCGCTCCTATCTTGTAGATGCGCACGTCGGAGAAGCGCACGTCGAAGGCGTGCGGGTAGAAGGAGACGCCGCGGAAGCCGTAGAAGTACTCGCGGATCTTCTCGTCGCGGGTCTCCCGCCGGCACTCCTTGGAGCGTTCCACCACGCCGCCGGACTTGGGCAGCAGGACGACGCGGACGAAGTGGGGCAGGTCGCGCTTCAGCTCGTTGTACAGTCTCTCCTGGTCCAGCACCAGCACCACGTCCACCTCGAAGGCGGAGGCGCAGTGGACCAACGCCTGGTACCCGGAGCCCTTCACCCAGCCACACGTGTTGATGATGCAGCCGCCCACGCTGGCCTTCCTGTTCACCTCGCAGCGCTGGGAGAACACCTCGGCCAGGGATGAGGTCAGCTACACACGCCGAGGGACACGCACATAAACACGGTGACTTCAGAGACTTGTGTTAACTTGTTGGAGAATAGTGACATCCAACTTGTAACTCACTAGATTTGCAACCAAAAGTCCTCATCTGACATCATCACAGCATGGGTCATTTTACAAGCAGTACAAATCAAAAGTGTTTTACTATCTCATTCAGCTGGCCACAATACAAATGTGCCCTCAATGGATCAATAACAATACATTATGGGGGTATTTGGTTGTATATTGCCACATTAAAGGCCAGAAATGCTTATAACTAAATTTAGATTGGCGTTATCGGCTGCCAAACAGAGCGATTTCACCAGGGTCCAATATACTCACTGGTCGCTTGGCAACGGACCAGCCCAGAGGAAACAAATGCAAATCATGTGCTTTTGTTGACAAATAGCAGACAGAGGTGTATTGAGGGGATGTGTGGCAAGAGTTGGACAAGTTCTACTGAGCACCTGGCACACATTAAAGCCCACAGCCCGGCTTTGGTCATAAACCTGGCATTTTGTCTGTGCGAACACGCCAATTGGGATTGTGCTTTAAGAACATCGGGGCCTTAACTGCACTTATAAGTGAAAAATAAAGAGCCAATAAAAGCTTCTATACACCATCCCGGGCCCAGAGGGATCGATGCCCACCTTGTTGTACAGCTTGATGTTGGTCCCAGGAGAGGTAGAGCCAAAGTGGAAGACCAGAGGAGCCTGGACAGAGAAACCCTCCTCCACGTCTGCAGGACGCTCAATACAGAGGGCGGACATGGTCCCCGGGACGGACACCTGGGCCATGTGGAGACAAACCATTTCAAACTCTCCCCTGGGTAAGAGGCCTGTTCATGTTGCTGGAGGGTGTTTAGAATACTTGAGTGAAAATAAACTAAAGGTTCTCTTCTTGGCATGTCCATTCGTCACTTAAAAAGGTTTATTATACCAACATTACAGAATGCATTGTACTTCACAATTATTAGTAAAATGTGTCTGAGAAAATTCTATAGAGAACGACTTTCTGTTTGACTTTGAATCTGTCAGTACAATTATCACACTAATTATTATATCTAATTATATTACTTAACAAACCTGATTAGTTACCCTAGAGCCCTTTTCAGCACAAAAGGTTATTCCAACAGGATATGATCATGCAAAGCCAATACTTCTTACCCCACTCTGTCCCACATCCAGCTCTACCAGTGTGGGTCTTCGGCCCAGCCGTACTGCATAGCTCAGCAGAAGACGACAGACCGTCGACTTGCCAACATCTGTGGGCCCCACCATCATGACCTGAGGGATGGAGACACAATTAAAGAGTCACTGAACCCAAAACCATTTTTTTGTTTGTTTTAAACATGGTAATTTGTCTTATATGATCGTAAACATAGTAATCTATGCCATTTTATCACTGTTACTGAAATAAGTCCCCAATTTAGAGGAAAAAGGGGTAAAATCCTATGTTTTTGCCATTCTCCCCAAAACACTACATGAACGTTCCACTCTGCTGCGAACGCAGGTGGCGTTCTTTTCGTGACGTCAGACTACCTTTTCCGAGGTAGTCTGATGTCACGACCAAGGGGCACCGGCGGTGCGGTTTGTGTGGACGTGTGGAGATCTGTCTGGGCAGCGGTTGACTGCGGTGTCCGCGAGGAAGTTTAGCTTTTCGAACACTTATTGTATAACGCCACGGTGTGTGTGGATGGTGAAGCTCCGTCTGAGCAGCGATTTATTTAATACCCGCATCTGAGGGTAAGGCTTCCCGGACACATATAGTATAACACCACGGTGTGTGTGGATGGTGAAGCTCCGTCTGAGCAGCGATGTATTTAATGTCCGCGTCCGAGTGAGGGTTAGGCTTCCCGGACACCTTACCGCTACGGTGTGTGGCGGATTTCATATACAACATCACTTATTATAACGCTGATAACAGTTACACAACGACGGTACTAAAAAAGTATCATAAAGTAGGCGTGGGGCGTAACCATGGCGATAACACTCCCCCCTCTTTCCTAAAACTCTCCCAAAAACTGATTTTTTAAAATCACATAGTGTTCGAATTCCATCTGAAACAGTGGGCTCAGTGGCTCTTTAAATACACAACACACTGATAAAGGTACCGTCTACTCAGATTTGATACAACAATCAGTCTACATAGGCAGAATAATCAGACCAGGGTTAAATGCCGAGGAAGGTTGAATACTCCTCTCATTGTGGCACTTTTGCCCAAGTACCACAAAACATTCAGATCAATATTTTTATCAAACATAAAAGACGTCTACACATGGTTAGGTCCATCCAAACTCAAAATTGATTGACTGACATTTGGTGCATGGGGAGAATGAACACACCAACCATAATGTGCTTAGGGTGTTAACAAGGCCAAGTGCATTACATGATAGATGATCAAGTTATCAATGTATCTTACCCACATTATGCTCCAGTAATACATCAAGTTTTCAATAATCATAATTCAAATCGGTTTATTAGCGTGCATATAAACAAACTGAATGTTGTGAGGGCTCACCCTCGGCCCCCTCTCGTTGTCCCTCTCTGCTAGTCTCCTCATCTGCTCCAAGGCCGCGTGTGTGTTCAGGTACAGCAGCATGGGTGTGTCCTTGGACACGTATGCCACCTGGGAAATAAGAGTGAATTTGGAATGAATCCAAATAAAGTGTGGATTGTTTTCTCCTGCATTATTACACCGCATACAGTTTGAATAAATAACAACTAAATATATATTTTCACCTCTGTCTTGCCATAGAGACAAACACTGCAGCCCTGCCAGGTAAAAACAGCGATTTTAGAGCCTGGGCCGAATGTGTATTTCTTGTTGCGGTTGAGCTCTGAACCGAAGACCTCTGCCAGGCCGGTGAGCAGCTCCAGCTGTACGCGTTCCCCTGCCTCCACCTCGAAGCGGAGCTCCGTCTCCTTCTCCAGGTCGAACCTGGTTCCCCCCGCGCCCGGCACCGGAGCATCTTCCCCAGTCTTCTCCGCAACCTCTGTGGCCATGGCTATTGTGAGACGGGCAGGATTAAATCAACCAGCCGGTACATGCAGCCCAAAGAACCCCTGTACAATGATGATTCGATGCATATGACTTATACGTATTAATAGAAGGCAGGGAGAAGACTCGAAATAAATTTAAATACAGATGCAACTCTAGGCTTTAAGACTACTAACTGTTAGTCTTCATTTTTATATTTGCACACTAGCTAGTATTACAAGATCACGAAGAGAGACAAGAAACACTACCCAATTGAAATGTTGCTAAAATAACTTTTAATTTTTTGTGTGAATTACTTACAATTAAATCTGGAGGCTTTAAGAAGATTGAAAACAGTCCCTCAACTTTCAAGTTAGCGTATGTGCTGTCTGTACATAGTCGCGTTAAGATGAGGTCATAACTAGGTACACATGCATGATGCAGCAGTTCAGCGGTGTACCACTAGATGTCGCCCCATTACCATATATGGTCTAGCGACAGAACATTAGCCCAGGCAAACGATGGTGTCAGAATGAGTTTTTTATAAGGATAAACTAACCTAACACACAACACCACCACCACCACCTCTACCAACAACAACAACAACAACAACAAACGTCTGGTGAACCGGGCTGACCAGAAGAGCAGGGTAAAAGGTGAAACTGCACGTTCCTCTAATAAACAAGACATAGGCCTACGCTTTCTCCGCCAATTGTACTCGCCGGTACAGAATACGATGCGTGGTAAATATAATTGAAAGAACATTGAGAGACTTAATAGATATGTAGTATTGATTCTCATCATATTACGTGATCTCTTTATTATTATTTATTATTATTATTATTATTATTTAGTATTTATTATTCATTATAATTCTCCTGCCATTAGCTGCTGGCCGTTGCAAATTGCACTCTTTACAACTTTTTTATATATTTTTTAAGCAAGCCTAATTACTTCTAATCAGGCCTTGTGCAGTTTATCTACAACCTGATTGATTATAATGCTAGTATCGGGGGACAACTTCCGGTAGATGTTTCTGTGAAAGAAAGAGGTTTTGTACCTTTAAGAATATAAACAACTCTCAATTATAATTTGATCTCATTGTATTATTATGAATAATCTGTATGTATCTATCCGGTACCGCCCATATGCCCTGGACGGAAAACCCAATCACGTGACCCCTCTCCCCCTGGACGCGTCATGCAGTCAGTATTAAAATGTTTTTAGCACCGCCACAACCCCTGTCTATTTGACGACCATTTAGATTAACACGGTTCATGTTCACTCGGGTATTTTAACGTATTATTTTAGTGAGCAGCTTGTCGTACCCGCCGGGATTCACATAACTAGTCTCATCGTTGTGTGTATTGTTTGCTGGTACATCCAAGAAGTGACAGAACGGGGCGAAGCGAAAGTACTAGAGCAGCAGCTGACGGAGGAGCGAGGCCCGAACCGGACCAAGAGACGGGGGGAATCATGGCCAACATCGCAGTCCAAAGGATAAAACGTGAATTTAAGGAGGTTCTGAAAAGCGAAGAGGTGAGCCACCTTTAGTGATACTGGTCGACCCGATACTGGTCGAACCAGTGATGCGTCGCTGGTGCGGCTGTCATCGAAACCAGCGACGCTAGGCTACCAGATGCTAGCTGGTGTCTACCCTGCAGTATAGCTGGTTGTTGTTGCACATCCATAACTTGGGGGGTCCGTGTGGGTACAGGGTCGCTTTGAACACGTCTTTATCTGGCCGTGTAAAAGCTAGATAAGGTTTGTGTTGTAATGTTAGTAATGTTGTCTGGTTAGCTTGGTGCGACTAGCTGCATGGGTCTGTTAGCTATGAGTAAACAACGAGGAAGATGCCATGCTTCCCTGTCACTGCACGTTATTCCTGGTGCATGACTTTGTGTCTATAAAGGCTAACCTGGCATAGACTTCGTGCACCTGATGGTAACTTCAAGCCAGTGTTAGCCAGTACGGCTAAGAAGTCACTTAATGCTAATGCGTTTAAGTTTTAAAACAAGTAACAGTCAAAGCTTTGAGCTTGCTAACTGTTTGCTTTAACTGTAATCGCTTTCCGTTTCAGACAAGCAAAAACCAGATAAAGGTGGATCTAGTGGATGAAAACTTTACAGAATTAAAAGGGGAAATAGCAGGTCCACCAGACACGCCATATGAAGGTAAATATTATTTGTATTTAAACACATAAGACACCTGTTCATGTTTTTAAGGTCAAATTGCCACTAATTTAAACGAGTAGACAATTGAAAAGTGTTTTGTGTGATCCTTATAACTGCATGTTGTACTCATCTCACTCTTACTGCTCTATTTCTTACAGGGGGTAGATACCAACTAGAAATCAAAATCCCAGAGACATATCCATTCAATCCCCCTAAGGTAGGTGTCATGGAGAAAGTCATAGACATGTATTATTGAGGACATAACGGTGGGCAATTCTCACCTGTCTGTGATCTTGCCTCCCCCAAGGTACGCTTTATCACAAAGATCTGGCATCCCAACATAAGCTCCGTCACCGGGGCGATATGTCTGGACATCCTCAAAGACCAGTGGTGAGCGTTGGTGGTTTTTCTTGGACATTTTAAAGGTCTTTTTTAAGCTGTCATTAGGAACCATTCCTGTGTTGTTGTTTTTTTACACCAACAACTTAATGAGTCAGTCATTAACTTGACCTTTGACCATGGCATGCAATACACAACAGGGCAGCAGCCATGACACTGAGGACTGTCCTCCTATCACTACAAGCTTTATTGGCAGCTGCGGAACCAGATGACCCACAAGATGCTGTAGTAGCCAATCAGGTAGGTCATGTCTGGGACTGGGGTTTTAGGTGCCATGGTATTTTTAAGTCCATCACCAATAATAATCATATTCACATGTATGATTTAGAAGAGCCCAGAGAGGGTTCATTTATGTCATGATCCACGTGGCATCTTTCTAAAAGTAGCGATGTCCTATCTCCCACCGGTTCCTCTTCCAGTACAAGCAGAACCCAGAGATGTTCAAACAGACGGCGAGACTCTGGTCTCATGTCTACGCCGGCGCTCCTGTTTCCAGCCCAGAATACACACGCAAAATAGACAAGCTCTGCGCTATGGGCTTTGAAAAAGTATGCAAGCTTATTATCACACTTTGGTCATTCAACAAATTGTGAATGAATACTCAATGAACGCTGAATGTGTGTGGATACTGAACATATGATTATTTTTGTTGTTTATTTCCCAGAATGCAGTAATAGTGGCTTTGTCGTCAAAATCCTGGGATGTGGAGACGGCGACAGAGTTGCTGCTCAGCAACTGAACCTTGCACCCACTTGTTGCCCCACC
>OOFG01106206.1:0-10877 GCA_900323295.1 Molva molva | reverse complement strand
TAATTAACTGGCATTAATAACACGCAATATAACAAAAACATCTCTGAACCCATTGGTGTGATATGGATAACATCCCCGCAGAGAGCAAAGCAATTAAAGTTTTAATGATGAACAGTGGTTTTCTGCAAGAGGAAACGCTCTGCTGTTGACTTCATTAAGTGCGCTGAAGACCTGCTTCTTTCTCTGAAGATATATAAATAAAATAAACTGTTTTAATTACTCGAGTGTCTTTTATCAGTTTAGAGCATTTCACATTTCACTTCCTGTTCATTTTGCAGTCGCAATGCAAACATGACATTCTGTTGTGAAGACTTTCAACGAAAACATTGCTAAACATTGTTTTACATAATTCATTTTTGAACATTGTAGACACAGTAGGCCTACTTACTAAAAAACATTGTAACAAGTGCCTCTGATACCTGCAGATACCATGTCAGTATGTTTCAAGTCAGTCCTATGTGTTTCAGATGATTTATCTTGCTCATGTTCCATCTCTATTACTGCTCTTCTACATCCCACCATGGCACACTTGATCACAGCGTGCCCATCACTGGAGTGATGAAGCAACAGGGCTGTGGTTTATGTCACAGGGGAAGGTTATCGACGCTGCTTGTCCTGCAGAAAGCAGGCCGTCCAGTTCAATCGATATTTACAGTATAACAACACTATGACCATGAATGAAAATTACCATGAAGAAGACCTTGCGTACACGTGTATAACAAACGTGATCAAGATGCCATCACAATCACATTTAAAACAGTGATTTAGTTTATATCAATACGGCCAATAATAACAGAGTTTGCAAAGACAAGTGGTTTGGAATAACTGAGCCTGCAGGGTGATTAGATCGAGCCTTAGTCATGCAAGTGGGGAGCGTGATTTGAAAAATGCCCTCTAACTGCCTGAGGCGTACCCAGAGAGCGAGACTTTTCTCTTCGTTTTACTTTTAAGCGTTTGACAAGAGCCGTCTCCTCTTGTTACTGTCTTCCTGAGAGGGTAGCAAGCCATTACATATTGGGTCTAGCCCCCAGGTCGGCTACAAGACAATCCCTTACATTTGAGCATGTACCTTCGCGACCTATCCCACTTGTTAAAGGTGAACGATTTCAACTCTGAACGATGGGATGGTGATTTATAGCGAAAAGGACAATAAATACCCATATTTGGCCTTTTTAAAAGGCAGTTTAAGTTATTCAAGTGTTGAACTTGAATACAGTATGGCACACAATAGATTAGCTTAGTATGCTATTGTATGGTATGGTATAGTATGGTAATGGTATAGTTTGGTATAGTAGTCTGTAGCATAGCATAGCATAACATAGCATACTGTAGTGTAGAATAGGATACATTATCTGCATTTCCCTGCTATTACGAGACACGTCTTTATCTCAGGAAAACTTGTATTTACATGTCTCTTCCATCCTCAACCACCCAACCCAAGGGACAGGTGAAGACTTCTTCAAGATACCACTTTTATATGGACTCTTTTATCAGTAAACCATCTTCATCGCAAAAATATGTCTAGCATCCTTTGGATTCATGTTCTTCGTGTGGAATTGGCTTGCGATACACAGGAGCTGCCTGATGGTATTAATTGAGACATTTTGTTTTGATGAAGCAGAATGATATGAGGTATGTCTTCTGAGCCTTTTCAGTTTAGTCTGTGATGTCCAGTGGGATAAAGAAACACAGACTGTCCAGGAACGTTTAGTGCTGTGGGGATCCCTGCCCATCCACCATGTTTCTATCCACAACCACTTTAGCCAGAAATGCGCAATAAAAAGCAAATCTACACCATTACAAATCTACAAATATTGAGTTAAAGGCTGATATATGGCTGCATAAAGAACTAAACAGAATACAATCTTTAGATGCAGGAGGCAATTCTAATAATTAGATAAAAATGTATCAATTCAGCAGCAGTCTATTGGATGTCATTAAAATGTACGGTGACAAATAACCCAGGAGACAATTTTCTTCAGAAGAAATAGGTCACAGATTCAATTACAGTCAGTGAAGCATGGACTCAATCTATCATGCCAAATTAAGTGCATTTTAGCAACCTACTTTTCTCTCTGCATTTTATAGACACATTCAGTCTAGTGGATAGATTCTGGCAAAAGGGAATTATATGTTGAGCGTTTTGTCTCTTTCTAATCCCGATCCCTTTTAAAGGGTATAAACAAAGAACAAAAGTGTTTTCATAGAAAGCCGTTAAGCCCGAGAGAGAGATGAGTTTATCTTTCACAAGAGGCAGTATGTCACCTTTTTACCATCTTTTTTATAAGGAATAGAATGTCACCACGCCCAGATCTACCATACGGGCATTCTGGGCACGTGCCTATGGGCCCTTGAGCAACAAGGGCCCTCCGCAGTGAAGAGAAAGTAATAAAAAAACAATGGCTCCACAGAAATATGACACAAAGCTGAACCCATTCTTCTGATCTCGATAATTATCCAATCAGAATGAAATAAAAGTTAGGGATGCAGGAAATACCCAAATATTATGGTAAAAATACATGGCCCAAATCTCAGCGATGACTGGAATACTCATTGAGGATGCACCTTATTTTATAAAATCCATGACTGCATAGTTTCTACTAATTGACACAAATAGAATGTTGGGACGTTCCTGGCGGACGGTCATTAATGCAAAACTTGTCAAACGCGTGGGGAAATCCTCCTTCTCAGGCCAGCTACTATAGGATGGCGAATTCATCTATTTTATACTGCCTCTCAACAACAATACACGACTTCGCAATGGCGAAGGCGTTGCCAAAATACACATCAACATAATGCATTACGTTGGACTTTTTCTTTTCATCAGGTGCCTAATAAACGGAACTGTAATATTTGGTACCCCTTCTTTTTCCTACCCTTTTTGCGGAAATTACATAGATCCTTCAAGCATCATTCCTGTTCTTTCCACGGAAATGATGCAGTATCTACGAGATAATTTACTAAATATTCATATATTGTTGTCCTCTGAAAACAAACTGGGGTTCAATAGCACCTCAATTTGATCGCATAGTAACTTAATAACATAAACACGTGAATACTAATCAGTATCTTATTCACTTATTAATACTAATACGTTTGGTAATATTTACACTCCAATTAATTGAATTCAATTAAATATCTATTTGGTCAAATAGACTTTATACAAATTGACAAAGAGAGGAAGAGGATCTTTATTGTGTCTCTATAAATGTCTTTCACAGCTTGTACAAAAGAAAAATCCTCCACTCTTGTCTCTAAAGAACGACTTCTAGTGAAGAAATGCGTTACAGCCATTTGGATGTGTCCATTGCAGTACCTCTGTGTCTATGTTTTTCCTGCTTTTTGGTGAGATATATTTAGCTCTCCAAAAGTGTGTGTTCGACCTCTCCTGCGACGGGAGGTCACACTAAAGGGTAACCTTCGTTTCTCTTAGCAGTGGCGTGTGCTCCCCTTTCTTTAGGGATCCTGAAACACGATGGATGCTTGCTGTCAAGCAGACCAAAGCCAGCAACGTTCCTATGATAACTCTCTGCACCTCTTACTTACAAACACTTAGAGTTATTGCACTTACGGTGAAAGCTACAAATTATAAGTCAAGACAATATTGATATTTAAATAACTCATATCTCCCAAACTCCCAGACTATATATCATATTGTGTTTAATATATCACAGTGTCTGTTGAAAATACCAGAATGAGTATTTACTGAGGAGAGACACATATGGTGAGCATTCAAGTACAATGGACTTCTGTACCTTTGATGTAAAGACGTGTTTCAAACCATCCACGCATGAGATATGATCCAAGTCTAGACACTGTCTGCTTATTCTTCATTCTGGTCTGAAAAACTTTTCTTTATTTTCCTTTTTTGTGTTTCCTTGATTAATTGCAAAATACTGTTGCAAAACAGTGGTTGATATTGATGTAGTTGATACTACATCAAAATTGACAGACAAAATGTAAATGTGCTCAATAACCATTGAAGACCCTTTATATCAGATGATTTATCTCTTACTTGGTGATGTTTTGTTAGAGTTGTCTGTCTTGCTTCATTTCAGTGTGGATAGATAACTCTTTGGGCCAAGTACTTTAGGCATTAAATTGGACTCTTATTCTGTGCTCAGTTTGATCTTAAGCTTGTACAGTACCGTGGTGAATATTTGCTTCGGAAGAAAGCCCTCTATAAAGCAGGCTTTAATAATTCATGGTGCCAGATTTAGATTTGTGCTCTACTGCACAGAAACTGGGAATTCTCCACCCTATTACTTGAGTGTCCTGGAGCTGCTTTCTATGAGTTTGCTGTAGAGTTCAACAACTTATTTTTTAGATTCTGTCACATTCCTCTTTATTGTAAATTGCCTGGAAGAATAATTTAATGACAAATACTGATCAATGGCACTTTTAAATGATCAGTCTCTGGCAGGAGCTCATGATGACACTTTATCAATGACTTCAGAAGTAGCTTTGTGTCGTTTATTTAGCAAAGGGACTAATCCATTCCCAGTGTTGCCATTAAAAAAAACTAAACAGAAATCAAATAATTGATACAACCCATTTGTTGCTACCGGGTCCTTTTATGTTGCCAGATCATAGTGCATGGTTGGAACGAATGGTTCACCAATCAATTAAGCTGTTCTTTCATTGAAAGATGAGGAGCATTTCAGTGACTGCTGGAAAGTCTTCATTTGTTTCCTTAAAGCAGGGCGTTCATCGCTGTGGCTGGCCTACTTACATGCTAATGGCTGATGGAGGAATGGACACCAGGCAGTTTGCGGTTTCTGGTGCTAATGCCATGGAAATGGAGCAGAATCATTTGCAGTGAGTAATGTGTGTTTGTGTATGCATCATGTATTCAGTGTTTGGTTTCCCTTTGCATGCAAAATATCACCTAGGTAATTGATTCTGTCAGGTTCATTAGCCACAATTTGTGTACGAGATGGGCTGAAAATGAGAGTCGTCGATTAACTAGATCATGTTTTAGGAAATTATGCGCTGTCTTTGATGGCTGCTCACATATTTCCGGTATGATTAAGACTTAAAAGGCCATTGAACCTGCCATGGTGCTTTTTAAACCTCAACGAGTAGATGAATGAAAACATTAAAAAACATGAACAAATTAAATGCATTTGAAATGTTTTAATGGCTGCCAACTTTTGGGTTGTTGTTCTGAATTTTAATACGAGAGGTTTAAAGGCCATTTAACCTGCATGATGTTTTGAAGGTCATCGGATGAATGGACGAATGGTTTAAAAATGAAATGCAATGAACACTGTTTTATTTGTCACAAACACTCGCTCATCTGACGGTTGGAAGGCGTTGGCCTCTGAAGGTGTGGGTTTGTAACAGACACGGAGGCAGGCTGGTGCCCTTACACTCCCGGTATAGAAGGTGTGGGTTTGTAACAGACACTGAGGCAGGCTGGTGCCCTTACACTCCCGGTATAGAAGGTGTGGGTTTGTAGCAGACACTGAGGCAGGCTGGTGCCCTTACACTCCCGGTATAGAAGGTGTGGGTTTGTAGCAGACACTGAGGCAGGCTGGTGCCCTTACACTCCCGGTATAGAAGGTGTGGGTTTGTAGCAGACACTGAGGCAGGCTGGTGCCCTTACACTCCCGGTATAGAAGGTGTGGGTTTGTAGCAGACACTGAGGCAGGCTGGTGCCCTTACACTCCCGGTATAGAAGGTGTGGGTTTGTAGCAGACACTGAGGCAGGCTGGTGCCCTTACACTCCCGGTATAGTAGTTCAACAGAGAACAACACAATAGTGCTTCAGGACCTCGGGGATCGCTCAATGTGCCAAAGGTTTTGTAATCATTTACAAAAAAATGAAAATGAAGAGTTGCTATACTTGTTGGCACGTGAAAGCATAGGTAAATGTGACCTCAAAGCCCTGAGGTCATTGTGGTGACGGAGGGGGGACCAAGCTACGTTCAGTTTCACAGAGGAAATTTTTTAGAACCGCATTCCGTTTGACTCAATGTGCACTTAGGTTGTATCACGACATCTTCCCCTACTCCCACCCAGATCATAACACCTGTACAGCAATACGTGCACTTAGGTTGTATCACGACATCTTCCCCTACTCCCACCCAGATCATAACACCTGTACAGCAATACCTGCACTTTTGCTTGATTTGAGCCAAAGACTATTTATTAGTCAGGCTGTTGCGTCCACTCATTATGCTGCTGAAATATCCCCTGCCTCTTAAATCTTTAAACGTGACGAAATGTAACAGATTACAGATGCGAACGCTAATTCACATCGCATCCCAAGAGCACAAAACACACACTCCAGGGGAGACTCGTACTTAACAGGCTTATAAATAGTCTCCTATTTATACTCTGGCTCATTAGAACAGGGGGAACCGATGAATCACTCTGGATCACGTCAGCAGGACAGCCGGTCTGCTTGTTCGGTACACTAAAGCAGGGGTGGTGGTCTCCAACGCCAGACGAGCGCTGAAGTTCTTAGCCCGGGCGGTTGACTGCTGTCCTTCCCGTCTCATAGCCCATAGTTTGACCTCTGGAAACATCCACTACATTTCAGTTCTAAAGAAGTGAAGAACAGCGAGGAAACACTAGGGACACCTACAGCGCAGGCTTCGATCGCTATGTCTATTTGATGAGATTATACAGATTGCTATGTCATGCTAGCTGTTATAGTTATCTTTATTTAATGTAGTGGATGGTTATTTTGACTACCTCTCACGTGACTTGGCAACAGATGAATAGTGAATACTGTTATATGGCATAGAAACACGATTTGAGTATTACTATACATTTATCTTGCTCAGCCTAACGTCCACACTGATACATAATGTAGCCTTATTAATAGTTTCATTCATATTTCTTGAAACTTTGTTGACGTCTTAAATTTGATGTCTTAAATCTCTGTGTCTCTGTACACACAACTGCACAACTCAAGTCCATGAAAAGTTTTGATCGTGCAGATACTGTAGAAGATGCAGTTTTCACAGGAAAAAAGGTGTTGCAACATGGCCTTAAATAGACTTCACTAAATGTGCCTATTTATTTATTATTTATTTTGCAGCCCTACTTTATCAAAGGATAGGTGGAACAATTCTTAAGAGATAGTGCAACAGGGACGCACCATCTGTGCCTTTCTACTTAATTTATTATCACCTTAAATGTTGCTACAAACTCCTCAGTGCTCGCCTCTTCGTCTTCCTCCTCCATACATCATGCTTCCCTCCTTAAACTCAACGCTTTTTAAAAGAGGAGCTTTTCTGGGTCTTCTTGGATCTTTGAACATTCAGAACTGACGTTGAATGTCAATAAAGCATAGCATGTGTCTTGTTATATATAGACACACTATATGGTAGATGGAAACAGATGAAAAAACACATGTGTTATAGACCCTAATTCAGTAGGAAGGACACAGGTGTAGCTCTTAATATTCATCATGGTTCTGTTCCCTTTAGGTACGGCAACAGTGCAACAGTATAGACATAACTAGTCAAGTAAATATACAACGACCAATGCTGGTGCTGCGACAGACATTACTTTAACCACCTCATGTTAAATGACTGGAACAGAAGGTTACTTTACCTGCTATTGGCTGTGAAGGGGTCCATGTTTCATACTACATCATACTACTGCATGAAGCATGAGACAACAAATACAAGAATAAAATCTTAATGTGATTGCCAACGCCAAACCACATATTTTTCCTTTTAATCAGGATTATCTAGTCACACATCTTTTGCACAATGAACAGTGATTAATGAGTGAGTGATTAATAATGACCAAACCACAGCTCTGAGGAGTTGTAGTACAAATCAATCTACATGTTCAAAACAATACTAACCTCTACTACCTAACCTGTTCCTACACTATCTATCTTCTCAGTCTCCTTTTCCTAATACCTTTGACTTATTTCCCCCATTGTCTCTCTCACCAAATGCACACACGCACACACGCATGCATGCACACACACACACACACACACACACACACACACACACACACACACACACACACACACACACACACACACACACACACAGAATACACACACACACACACCCACACAATACACACACACACACACACACACACACACACACACACACACACACACACACAGCCCTACAGCGTCTCCTTTGCAGGAAATGTAATGGTCTCATGAACATCAGCTAGGGTCGTGCTGGGGTCACAGCCAATTTATCTTAGCTAGGCGCTGTGGGGGCCTGTCCAAGGCAAGTGTCTTTACTTTACCTGGGGGCCATAATTGATCAGCTAATTTGTGTTGAATAATAGATTTTTGTTATAGAAGAGATTGCTGTATGTATATGGTATTCTGGTTTCGTTCTCCATTGTGTGTGTATAATTGTCTGAATAACAAATTCAGACATAACATACAGAATTTATATATTTTTCTTGATGTTAAGATTCTTGTTTTTTTATTCTCCATTGTGGATTGTAGCAATAATCTACAATAAAACAGACAGAGACAGATAGACAGATAGATAGATATAAATAATACTATAATACCAAGACAATGCTATGTCTTTTTCCCCTGTATTCCTCAGCTGTTTGTTGAGTTATGAACATCAACGTCTGTGTTTACATTGTGTCTCTGACAGTCAGGAATCACTTCATGAAAAAGCAGTTTGCTCTTTCTAAATGATGGCACATTTGCATGTCAGTGTAGTGATTAGTCCCTCCTAACTCCCTCTGCCTGCTCCTGGTCTGAACAAGGATTTCATCGGTTCTGGTCTTATTTGCACGATGCAGCTTTAATGACCGTGCGGTCTCCAGTTTGAAATCAGTGTTTGCGTTCCCACTTATATCTCCTTTCATCCTTTATTTATTTTTCGGTTGACATACAGAGCGATGGCTGTTCATTTGTATTCCTAACTTTCAGTTGGCATACTCTGTCTGCAAGCCAATCTTATCTTATTTGGCGCAGGAGAAAAAAAGCCAGCTGTAAATGGTTATAAGGAATGGAATTGAGCTAATTAAGATCCAGTAACGTAATATATGTATGAAAAACAGCACGGCGAAATCCACCCCTGGCAGGTTCACTACGTGGCCGAGGTGCACAGCTCCCTGGCGGGGATGGCGGCTGGCTGCGGGACATTCCATAAGAGCAGACCGGGAATCATGTCCACTGGAAAGGGCGGAGGGGTGTGTGGCTGCGAGGTGACATCGAGCCCACTGCAAGCCAAGTGCTCAAGCCTGGGCGCTCATGTTTTTGTGATGACTTGCTCCAGCCTGCTCCTGGGTCCGGTGTGTATGCTCGTCTATCACGTTCCCATTGGGATTGAACATAATGCGCACTGATTGGACACAGTCGTACCTGCTCACAGGGTCCACGCGGACCCAATGAGGGATTCTAAATAGATTATTGTTCATATTTAATGAAGCTCTCTCTCTTCGTCTCTCCACGTCGCGCACTGTGATTAAGACGTTCTACAGGTCTTGACTTCCTCTGGTACTGCAGTTAAGATCCAGATCAAATGTGATATGAGGTTTGTACCTCTGTTTTAGGTTAATAACAAGTGTCAACGAGTGTAGGCTCGGGGCAAAAGCTGTTGAGCTATATGAAGGGTGGTAAAAATCAAGGTTCACTAAAATCCACCATGCATAATTGAGTTGCAGATGTAATGTAATGTATATTCATGTCTCATAATGCTTCAGGGAATCAGCTTGCCAAAAGGCTTAGGCCTTGAAGCTATTTGCAAATTCAGTTGGTAATGCACTTTTTACAGTTTACATGACACTACTTGCTTATTTCGTTAATGTTTTTAATGAAATGTGTAGCAAAAGCAAATGGAGTTTTACATTTTATATCCAGTCAGTGGAGAACAGGAATCTTAATGTGTTTGGTCCGTGCCCAGCAACCGATCAAGTTGAGCTGCTACGCTAGTGCCATCTAGTGGAACATGCAAGTATTACTGCATCAATCAGAAACAGAGTCCCTCTCATTAAAGCTCCCCTTGACCATTCACACATAGTTGAATCGCTCGAATAAATGTGTACATTACATAATAGTTAAAAGGATTCATTAATAAGAATTGTGAATATGAAGTATGGATAGGATATGTAACTCTCAAACATCGCAAAAACAACCTTTCTTTAGGTAACCATGGCAATGAATTAACAACTGGGCCATGGTTCAGCGGATTTTATATTTCATGAATGGTGCTTGGATAGTGTCCCTGGAATCGGAGCTCACTACACCAGTTCAGATTCCAGGGACAGTTCAGTGGAAAACTATAAGTAAAACAATGGACAGGGACAAGCTCTTACTTGTAGAGAAGAGTTAGCGTCAAAGCATTTACCACCACAGGTCTTCCATTCAAAGGAAACACTGCACTCATCTGATTAAACATCACACATCGGCGAGCACACAGGGAACTGCAGTATGCACTGAAAACATCTGGTGTGAGGAAGGGGTGCAATGGAAACATCTATTCTAAACCCTGATAAGCCCCAGCCTGGACGGCGTTCTGCTGAGGTCGACGCACAACTACAACTGCCAACTGTGGCGCGACATTGAATGAATTATTGAATAATGTCGGCAAAACAAACCAAACCCTCTCAAGTATTTTTGTTGTAGTTATAAAGAAGTCCTTTAACATCCACAACATGTCAGAGGAGCTGTTCATGCGAATATACTGGCAAATATAATTGAATGATTCGGCCGACAGATGGAGGTTTTTCCTTCGCTCTGCGGCATCGTATAACATCATAAACCATATGATGTTATGGCAGCCACTTCAGCGCGTTGTCTCTCTCTCCCGGATCAAATTCTTGCTAAATAAAAAATAAATGGGATCTTATCAAAGACAACTCTGCCATCTTGTGGTCATTTCTGTGAATGCAGAAATGGGTCAAAATGATGGGACACG
>OOFG01106203.1:0-23246 GCA_900323295.1 Molva molva | reverse complement strand
TGCGCCTGTCCCAGAACCTGATCTACGGCCTCTTCATTGCCTTCTTTGTTGTGCGCTTGGACGCAGACGTCACTAAGGGCGCGGTGCAGGACCGTATCGGCATCATCTACCAGGCGGTGGGGGCCTCGCCCTACACAGGCATGCTCAATGCCGTGGCCCTCTGTGAGTCCCTCACCTCACACAACAGCTTTAGTCTATTGATCCCATTGTTCTTCTCGATCAATTATTCTGAATGTTGTGTTATTCATTATGGACAAATCTGCAAATCTGATTACTGATTTACATAGTTTCAGAAAGTCATCAGGGAACAGTTGTTTTCATTAGCAGATATGATATATTATTTACTGTACGTGTCTGAAGTGAGAGTTTATTGTTTTTTGTAATCTGTGAAAGTTAGAGGTGATATTCAAACATTTGGACAGGATTTATGTAAATGTCTTTTCTCAGTGAGAAGTATCAACCTAACTATTTCATATTGTTGTTCACTAGCCGTAGATAATGTGGATACATAACTAATAACACATTCAAACTAAGTATTTCATATTGTTGTTCACTATCCGTAGATAATGTGGATACATAACTAATAACACATTCAAACTAAGTATTTCATATTGTTGTTCACTAGCCATAGATAATGTGGATACATAACTAATAACACATTCAAACTAAGTATTTCATATTGTTGTTCACTAGCCGTAGATAATGTGGATACATAACTAATAACACATTCATTTAATTTAGCCAAAGTTTTACACAAGATGCATATTTGACATCAACATATTTGCTATAATGCTAATATACACATTTCATGCATATGAAACATTTCACATTTTAGCATTTGAATCATAATTGTACTTTGTTTACCTGCTTTAACAGTACCCATTTCCAAAAAAAATGTATTTAAAGAAATTGAACAAATGTAGAAACCTTATCTTTACCAGATTGTCATTTTCCATGATCCATCCTGTCCCCACAAACCTTTCTACTCTACACTATCTCTTTGTGTATCACTGTGAGTGTTGGCTGTGTTTATGGTTGGTATTTATAGCAGGCAGTATGGCCGATGGTAACCTTACAATCTCAGACAGACAGAGAGACAGACCAACAGACAGACACACATACATAATAACATTACGTTACACATGTATGGAAATAGACTGTACAATACACATTTCAAATACAAATATACACTTTATTTATATTGCACATATTAACGGTTTTATAGATTACATTTTCATAGTCTAAATAAGATTAAATTAATAGAACAAACAAGTAATAACAAGTCTAACATGCGTGCATGTTGAGTTATATTTGTTGGGTAAATGCCTTAAGAATAGTGGAATACATTGCAACATAGTTTCACAGTAAGAGATGGATGTTTGTTATACAGACATGTCGTCATCCCAACTTTCCTTAAGCCAAGTGCCTCAGTGTATATGTGTACTGGCATACAGTTGACGGTGGAACAGCTATATGTCAGTGGGCTCTGTGCTTGACTAGCCTTGACTGCTTTGAGGTCAAGGTGAGCCCACCTCTCCATGCCCCATTTTGCTCTCTCTCTCTCCACCTGACCTTTGGCCCCTTTGGCGCTTTATCCCGCATCCTGACCTTTGACCCCTTTGGCTTGCTCCCTCTCTCCACATTTAATGTCATCACGTGTGTATTAGAGCGACTTAATAGTCGTTTCTTCTAGTTCAATGTTATTGATTGAAATAACAATAATCTGTAACAATCTTTGTCTAATTTGATATCATCAAGCATTGAAATCCAATTTTCATACCATTTTTTACAAAGAACTATTCCAGAACAAACACATTTTATAAAGCGCTACTCATATAACGACATTACATAATAATGATATTAAAAACAGAAAAAAAAGAAAGCAAGACACATAAAAGCATACTACATTCACACAGCAAAGAGCAAAGTACATGATGAGTGGTAATGTCGTTTAAACAGCGTGTGTACACGTCTGCCCTCAGTCACGTCCTTGCGGGCGGTCGCGGACCAGGAGAGCCAAGACGGCCTTTACAGCAAGTGGCAGATGTTCCTGGCCTACGTCTTCCACATCCTGCCCTTCAGCATCGTCAGTGTCTTCATCTTCACCTCCTTCCTCTACTGGTAGGCCCTTGGAGGTGGATGGTAGGAGGGGGGGGTGTATGTACTCTTTGAGCTTGCTGTGTCTCCAGCTGCGTTCCGAAACTCTATCTATCACGATACGCCTCACACTTCCTGCTTCATCTCCAGATGTTTTAATCGACCTCCATTGTACCAATTTCTCGACAAGAAGCAAAATTGTCAGTCTAAACATCTTTGGGACAGACGATACATATCAGTGTTTCCTAGCAAGTGTTTGAGCGTTTCTTCGGCTACGTCCTCAGGTATTTACATATAACGCTGCCGTTTGGCCACATATAACAGATGTGATTGGCTACCAAGTCTGAATGTTGTTATTGGTCAGATTATAATCGGTCCCAATTCCAAATTGCTCCTTCATCGTGATCGAAGCTCAAGGGATAAGGCCTCAGTAAAAGGTATTGGATTCCAGCCTCTGTGTTGTTCTCACAGGACGGTGGGCATGCATCCAGACACCATGCGCTTCCTGTGCTTCTCCGCTGTGGTTCTGGTGCCTCACATCATAGGTTTGTTATGTCACTTTGTTTCTTATATCACTTGTGGCTCAGTAGGTAGAGCGGGTCGCTAGGAGGATCCCCGGCTCCTCCTAGCTGAGTGTCGAGGTGTCCCTGAGCAAGACACCTAACTCAACTGCTTCCGACGAGCTGGCTGCCGCTTTGCATGGTTGACACCGCCGTTGGTTTGTGACTATGTGTATGAATGGGTGAATGTAAGGCAATAATTGTAAAGCGCTTTGAGTGGCAACTGGTTAGAAAAGTGTTAAATAAATGCAGTCCATTTAACATTTACTCACACACACACAAAAATAGTTTGAGATATGATCAGGCCTGATGTATCTCGTTTATGTAGTATCAGTGAAGCTTGATGCCTGATGGTTACCAGATTTAAGATAGGAATAGAATCAAGCTGTGACTGGCTTATGACAAGTAATGTATGCATGCTGGCATATTGCTGCCAATCTTTTAGTGTGTGTTGTATTATATGTAGGTATGTATTGAGTTGTTGACATTAATTATACTGTACTGCATTGGGTTTTGCTGTATTGTATTGTATTAATATTGTGATGTATGTGTCAATGTTTTCTCAAGGGAATGCACCTGAGAATAACAGCAGTCATTAACTGTGCTGTGTTGTGTGTGTTCCAGGTGAGTGGCTGACTGTGGTGCTGCTGGGCGTGGTGCAGAACCCCAACATGATCAACAGTGGAGTGGCCTTGCTCAACATCGCTGGCATCTTGGTGGGATCGGGCTTCCTCAGGTAACAGCTTTTATTTTGTATTAACAAATTGGCCAACATTTTTTACTTAAGTTATTTTTTCTCATTCATGAAATGTAGCTTTGTGGCCGGTTACAAATCTCTTTACGTAGATCCTACATCCAAGTACCTTCCAAGTAATCTTTGATATGGACGTTGTCTCTTTTCGTTGGGCTCATAATACATCTGACATTTATACCAGAGCTACACCAGGAATAATAACACACTGCTCATTGCTGTACTTTCCTGCAGAAGCACACAGCAGATGCCAGAGGTTTTCCAGTGGCTCAGTTACCTGACCTTCCAGAAGTACAGCTGTGAACTGCTCATCGTCACAGAGTTTCATGAACTCAACTTCACCTGCAGTGAGTGTCCACGGTCGCTTGACACAATAAAATAATAATAAATCCTTTTTATAGAAATAATAAAATATCTTAGATTGCAATCTAAATGATTCATTTTAAACTTTTGATTCATAATGCTATAAAGTAGTGATCAGGCAGATGTTCGGTATTTATCTCAATATGAACAAGTTCTGTTGAGATTAAACCGACCATGATCTCCCATCATCAGCATCAATTAAGGTTTCTCCAATCCGGAACGGTTCATTGATTTGCTGTCATCCCAGGTAACAGCAGTGTAATCCCCGGGGCTTGTCTGATCGCCCAGGGGAGTCAGATCATCGACCAGGGCTACCCCGGCGCCCTGGCCCGGTACACGCTGGACTTTGTGCTCCTCTACTCCTTCCTGCCTGCCCTCCTGCTGCTCGGAGTAGCCAGCTTCAAGATCAGAGACCACCTCATTCGACACTGACATGAGGGTTTTGTTTTTTACCCTGCAAAGCACAAGACAGTGCTTCTGATTGGTCCAGAAGGAGTAAATTGATGCTAGTACCCAATATTCTTGGGCGAAAGATTTTATTATGGGACTGTGGCAATTCATTTGAGGTATTTGCACTTCACCATTTCTTCTGTCATCATTATTGATTGTATCTTCATGACACGAAGATGTGTCGTTGTGTAGGCTGTGTACTAGCCACTAACTACAATATGTGAATGCTTTAAGACAAGCAATGGCCAATCCAATTTACATTGAAATGATGATGGTCTCAAGATAATTGTATTTTGCACTTGAAAAATGATTGGATGGATTGATGGAATGGATTATCTGCAAAGACATGCTGACCAAGTATCATACATTTACAATGGATTAAAAGCACTTTGTCAACTGTAATTTGAGTGGCTGTAGCAATGTGGCTTCATATTTAATCAAAAACATATTTTCTATTTTGAAGATCTATGTAATCCAGCATCAAATGTTATATTATTTTCAATACAAACCAATTGTACAGGGTCCTAATGATGCTGAATGTCAGGTATTATATATGTAATAAATAGATTACAAAGTATTATTTAAGACTCTTTATTTTCAATAACATACAAATATTGACTAAGTTAGGTACAAGTATAAATATAAATTATATGCTCTATCTATATATATTCTAGGAAATAATCTGTGTGTGTGTGTGTGTGTGTGTGTGTGTGTGTGTGTGTGTGTGTGGCTAGGTATCCAGTTCCAGTTCTTTCCATGACTTTGCTGCATTTCTTCTGTACTGATGCAACTCCTGAGAACAGCACAGAAAAATATGTAGAAATAATTATATCCAAACTAACGTACGGTAAAACCGTGCTGTCCAATTTTTCCAACATTTTTAACCTTTAAACTTCATTCAACATTTAACAAATCTTTCAAAATGTATACTAATCAGAACAGCTTTTCGATAACTTCTTGAGATTCAACTGTAGTTCGATGCGATTTTATCTTCTTTTCTGTTAAGCTCCACTCAACCCCACGCTAAAAAACAGAGGCCTTCAACAAAACCTAGAAAAACATTTACATTCTAAAAAGTTAGTTAGTTAATAGTTAGTTTAAACATCTAAGCGATTGTAAGTACACTTTGAAGCATTTGACCAATGCTGTTTAATGTCTAATGCGTTTCAAGGAGCCTCCCCGTTCTCCCAACATTGAAGGTCATCAGGTGTTTTGGTGTGTGCCTGGGAACTCTCTGACTATAGGGGGAAACATCTGAGCGGCCTGATAAAGGCAGGGACAATTTCACATTTTAAGTGAAACGCATGCAGGTTTACGACGTTTAAAACGGCTATACCTTTGCGTTAAAGTTGGGGTCGCAAACATTTCCAGAGCTAGAAATGGGGTCGCGGGCCATAAAAGGTTGGAAACCTCTGATCTACGGGTTATTGGGACCAAACCATATTTGCCAATACACCATTGATGGACGTGAGATGACCTTCTTTTTGGAGCAGTTGCACTGAGGTTGCACGATACGACCAGCAGCTGGGAGCAATGGTTATCCTCCTGGATCGCTCCAGTTTTCTTTAAATAGGCGTCATTTGAATAAAGCAGGCAAATATTTAGCATCTAAGATACATATTTCTCACCTTGAAAGGTATCAGATTAATTGGATAGCAAGGCTAAATAAGTGAACGTAGCTAGTAAATGAGGAGCAGTTTGCAACTATAACTTCACTCTACACTGTCTACGCTCTATTGTGCCCCTGGTGTTTGCTTCAGATATTCAGCCATGTGGTGTAACTTCTTACGAGAACATCTTTGGTTTAACACAGTAGGGCCGGCCCATTTTGTAACGAATAAAGCTCATTGGTTAAAGGTTTCAAACAGACCGTACCATCCACATGAATGCATGCCGGTCAGATGCAACAACGTGTATTTTCTTCAGAAAATGCACTGCTCTAGATTTTAAAATTGTTTGCTAAATAAGGTATCTATGTTTTGTTCCACAAAAATATGCTTATCAGTGCATCTGGAGCTGCAATCAATTTAAATAATTATTTATTTTTTAAAAGAAAGAAACATTTTAAGCTGACCAATACTTATAATCCCAAAAACCTTCTCCTGGTCTGATGAATTCCTCTCATTGGCTAGTTGAAGCCTCCATGCTGTAGTTATCTAGGGCTGGTGGAGCTCCTGTACTTACCTGGTCTTTCTGGGCCCTCATGGAATCAATCTGGGGCTCGCTATACTGAGGGTCCTTGGCTGGATCCTTCAGCTCCTTATTCTCACTTATACTCTGTAGAGTGAGCAGAATAAAGAGACAGACGAGACAGACAGAAATCAGGAGAAATGGTATAAGATGTCCCTTTGCATTGAACATGTGCACTTCTACCAAAGTACATATTTATGCGTTAACAACAGTGAACCTGTGTGTCCTTTGATGGATACTACCGCATTTTTCAAAAATAAAGGCGCATTTTCTATAAGCCGCAGGAGCGGTAAAATGGGGTTGAATGTTTCCAAATGCCACATATAGGCCACTCCATAGAATAAGCCGCATCTTATTACGCATCTTTGCTCACAACCCAAATACTTACGCGTACCGCCCAATGCTGGCGTGAAACTAACAGAAATGTTTAAACAGTACGATTTTCCTTGGGGCCGTGACCGCGCGCGTTGCCGGTGTCGTGCCAAGGTACGTACCCCAGGAGGCGTGTCCCCTAGCCCCCAAAACATGGTGTGGCCCCTAGCCCCCAAAACATGGTGTGGCCCCTAGCCCCCAAAACATGGTGTGGCCCCTAGCCCCCAAAACATGGTGTGGCCCCTAGCCCCCAAAACATGGTGTGGCCCTGAGCCCCCAAAACATGGTGTGGCCCCTAGCCCCCAAAACATGGTGTGGCCCCTAGCCCCCAAAACATGGTGTGGCCCTGGGCCTGGGGGCATGCATTCAGCAAAGGTGGAGCTACATTACTACACTTCGATTTCACCTAAATAGACACATGTGGATTGTTTAACTCATCGTTTTAGTAGTGTTGTTTTATCAACAAGGTTTTGCAAAGGAACACATGGCTCATCTTTCACTATAAATGCTTTTCTTCCACTGTACGTGTGGTTGAACTTTGTATGATTCAATGCACTGAATTCAGAATGTCTAGCCTACTGATAACCAAAGTGATCATATATTTTTCCTTCTATAATGTAACTATGTAATAATGTACTAAAAAGTCGATTACTTAGTCATCCTATGTCACTGTCTGGAAGCTAGGGGACACACGTCCTATCAGGGGGGAGTACCTCGCTGTCCCCTGTCAGCTGACATGAAGCTAGGGGACACACGTCCTATCAGGGGGGAGTACCTCGCTGTCCCCTGTCAGCTGACATGAAGCTAGGGGACACACGTCCTATCAGGGGGGAGTACCTCGCTGTCCCCTGTCAGCTGACATGAAGCTAGGGGACACACGTCCTATCAGGGGGGAGTACCTCAGCTGTCCCCTGTCAGCTGACATGAAGCTAGGGGACACACGTCCTATCAGGGGGGAGGACCTCGCTGTCCCCTGTCAGCTGATGGTGGAGTAAGAGTCTGTGAGTAGTTGGAGATCATGCCAATTCAAGCTTTAGTAAAACCCTGAACCTTTAGACAGATTTAGAAAGGCATTGTTGATGCCTTGTTTGAAATGCTTATCTATCAAGCAATTCATTTAGATGCAAAGGCTTTGAATTATGGTTCATGGACTGAGAGCATGTTGTGGAAAACGGTCTTCCTTGTTTTATGAAGTGATGCCAACGTTAATTTCTTTACGAGGTTATGTTTTACCCGCAAACCTCTAATGAAAATGAGCATGTGGGCTTTACATCGTGACTTCATGTTTTATCTCTCAAACGCAAATCACTGAGAACGGCCCAGATTTTTTTCTATTAAATCTTAATGTTTGCAAAATCAACCCATAAGCTACCACGGGAAATCAGCCGCAGCGACAGTTTGGTTCTGAAAATCGGAATAAAAGCTGCGTCTTTATTTTTTGAAAAATAGGGTAATGTGATTTCAGTACCTCTGGAGGGAACACAGTCTCATAGACCTTCTTCCAGAGGTCCAAGGGGGTTTTAGCATGCAGAGAACCAATATCCACATCACTAGTAGGAGGGGAACCTAGCAACAGTCACATAAAGCAAGAAAACATCCTGTAAGATGATCAATAGTTAATGGCTGATTCATAATAACAGCAATATGTAATTGCTATATGTCAGCTTGGCAACAAAAACCTAACTATGTTTATTTGTGATTGTAAAATAGTAGTGGCAGTTCCAATTCCCTGCAGTATTGCCACTGACCACAGGGTGGGACAGAGCTCACCTATCTGGATGAAGGAGTCTGACCCTGAGGGAATCACCAGGGGCTTGCTGGTGTCAAATGACACCAACTTTCTAGAAGAAAAACAAGAAATGGAAAACAAATATGAAAACATGCCACCTACACGACACCTGCATGAGACATAATACAAACAACACAATAATGTACGTAAAAGAATACATTGTGTACAGTGTCGCGCCGTGGGTTTCCTCACCCTCTCTCCAGGCCAAAGGCCAGGTTGTTGAAGAAGCTCTTGGTTTTGGACATCTGCAGCTCTGACTTGATGCTAGTGAACTGATCAGAGAGAAGGGGAGGAGGAGACAGTAGGATGCAGGGTTGCAACTAATGATGTCATCTTGATTAATTACATGTTCTCTTTATTATAAATCATTTTACTTTAGTAATTAATATGATAAGGTTGATTGTCTGTTAATCTAGTAATGGATGAATTGACTCAATTGATTAATTTATTAAATGGCTACGGCAACAAAAAACCCTTGCATGACCCCTTTTGATGAACATGTGTCTTGTGAAAGGGTACTTACTATGAGAGAAGCTGCGTAATAGTGTCCGATGAAGCGCAATGTCTTACTGACCACTTTCCTCTTATCAGACTCCAACTCCTACAAGACACACAACAAAAACAGCGTCACTTCCACTGTCAGAATCAGATACAGTATATGTGTGGCTGTTCCCCTAGACAGATGTATACAGTATATGTGTGGCTGTTCCCCTAGACAGATGTATACAGTATATGTGTGGCTGTTCCCCTAGACAGATGTATACAGTATATGTGTGGCTGTTCCCCTAGACAGATGTATACAGTATATGTGTGGCTGTTCCCCTAGACAGATGTATACAGTATATGTGCGGCTATTCCCCTAGACAGATGTATACAGTATATGTACGGCTGTTCCCCTAGACAGATGTATACAGTATATGTACAGCTGTTCCCCTAGACAGTCGTAACACTTTTTGGGCAGCAGGTGTCAATGCTCAGAGTAGACTTGAGTAGAGAAGCCTAGAGTATGGTATTGTAGGGTAGGGTGGAGGAGGGAAGAGCAGAGTCGAATAGACCTCACCATGAAAAGGTCATATTTGCTGCCAATGATGAGCAGAGGAACAGGAAAGGGACTCAGAAGCTCTCTGTCCTGTTGAGAAGGATCCACAAATAACTATGTCTGTACATACATGTTCCTGTTGCATGAGAGACACATAATACTCTCTTTACATACATGTTCCTGTTGCACGAGATACACATAACTGTCAGTACCAAGTGTTATGGCTTAATTCACAACTACAATAAGCCATTTCGGGAAGATACGGATACACCCCAGGCGTTCGAAAAAACGACTCGCAGGAAAAAGGAAGTGAGCCCCCATCTGCACTAGATAAAAAGACACGAGCCACCATCTGCGAGGGATAAGAAAGATGCCCGCAAAACTGCAGAACTGCCATCCAAACCCAGCTTCGCCAGATAGAAGTGCTTCACCAGATGGAAGCGAGGGAGATCAGTCATGATAGCACCAATGTGAAACATAACTGTGTTCTGTCTGTATATATTATATAGATTACAATATATTAAGTCAGCCTATTAAAAATATATTCAGTGTCTCGCAAACAAATATGTCTCTCTTACAATATATATTAAAATAACTAATTGTGTGTCTCGTTGTGTCGGACACACATCGTCATATGCGCAGTATTCTCAACTGCTTGACTGTTATTATTCGTTCGTTCATATAACAGCGCAGGACATCGTGTGCTACTGTGGGAAATATGTGATAAACATTGTCCAATGTGTTAACAAGAAATTAAATAAATCGGCTCTCAACTAATTGTGTGTCTCGTTGTGCTATTGAGATTAGAAAGCAAAAAAGGAGGAATATTGAACATCAAACTGAACTCATCATCGCAGTCTGCCACCGTCTGTCTGAAACAAACCAAATATATAAAATGTCTCTTAAACGAATCAATCAAATTTAACGATAGCCTATAATATAAAATTAAATACAATCAGTGTGTGTGCTGTTCTGTGGGACACACATCGCCATATGTGCAGAGTGGAGTTCTCAACTGCGTGATTCGTTAATAGTTCTTTCATATTATTATATAATTCAAAGGTTAATGTCATTGTTGCGATAGGCTTTAATATACAGCTAAATAATCAGTGTGTGTGTTGTTGTGTGACACACATTGCCATACGCGCATAGTGGAGTTCTCAACTGCTTGATCCCTAATAGCAACATTGTGTGACTTATAGTTGTGATCGTTACTGATAGAACATAGATACATCTTCCAAATGCAAGATACAGTTTGAGATTAAACTAATGTCTGTCTGCCTGTCTTTAACTAGCATAGGAGCACAGGTAGTTGCACGTAAAAGCACTCGTTTTAGCCTACGCACGGGTGGGTGCTCACAGGAAGATGCATATGGTATTACCACCACGTTTATACTTGATCAGTTTCTCACTGTTTGATGTTAAGTATCAATGGATAATGTGATGATGTTTGATGAGTTTATGTATGGGAGTGAGTGCGCAGTAAAGTTCAAAACAAACATATTCCACGTCCGAAATTAGTAACGGAAAAATAGGCCTTCTCTATATATCAAAAATCTAAAACGGTTGAAACGGAAATTTAGGAAAAAGACATGAGACGAAACGGTTGATGGCATCTTCCTGATCTCTCTTCACATGATTGTAGACTAATTATAAAGATGACGTCTTCAGGTGACCAGCGTAACTTCCTGTAAAGTGTAATCGAACTATCTATGTACAAAAATACTATATTGTCAAAAATAGAAAATTGTCTTTGATGCCTAGATATGTCAACAGAGACCATACATTATGATCAGAGCCGCCATTATTTCTGAATCCACACTTATTATTTCTAAATCTATTCACATTTAGGTGTTTTCAGTTCATGTATAAAATGGATTACACCAATATTTAGACCATAAATATAGCATAATATGCATAATCAATACATCTTTAGAGTTAACTATAAATATACTATTGTGTATACATCTATCATATTGGATGAACGGCTTAGTCCTCACAGGATAATCTTTGGGCAAGACTCGCGCTGCTGGTTGAAAGCTGCTGGCCTGCTGCTTGGCCCCAGCATGGGCCTGGGCCTTTCCTGTGGACTGAGTCTGGGAGCAGGCCTTCCCTAGCTGGGTATGTGCTGCCTGAAGAAGGGTCTCCATGGTCCTCCACAGTCTGTTGGGTTGAGACAAGTCCAGGACTACGATGAGAGACAGAGACCTAGCAGGAGAAAATAGTGATATGAATAGTAGAATTACCATTAAATGCTTTATTTGGCTCATCTTCAGTTTTACTTTTAAGAATATAGTATTAACAGTATCTCAAAATGTAGATAAAATAATGACATTAAAGGTAAGCCATGAGTGTCTAGTTTCATTGAACAAGCTTTTCCATTTTTGAAGTAGACAGACAGTACTAAATGAACCGTTTTGCATTCCCACAGATGCAGTCTTTTGGACTTACCTGAAACTAAGAGGAGTGATGGGGATTTGGACCAGGTCCGAGAGGGAGGTCCCCCCTCCGAGCTCCCACAGATGGGCTATGTCTTTGGGCTGGAGAAGGAATGACCAACCACACACACACCTATTAGACCTTGGGGAAGGTGTTATGTACAGCAGAAATGTAATAAATGCATGGAAGTGATGCAGTTCCACTCACAATAAAAGCTACCACACATTCAAGTCTTCACCATTGAATGTATAAAATATTCAGGTGACACACTGTTAAGATCTTTGCCTTAAAATATTTGCTTAGTTACACATACCTTGGGTTCACATAACGAACCGGTTGACATAAAATGCTTAAAATAGCTATTTTAAAACACAAATAAGTGGCTATATTTTGCTGAGGCAAAGAGCTATTCTAGAACTAAACTATGTCCTTACTGTATTATGTCCTCGTGCTCTTCGTCCAAATGTATATTCCAGAGCGAGCGTTGGCTTGGTAGCTTCATCCCTAGTGGATAACAACAGTCAATATTCCTCAAAGGCCTCTTTCTGTATGTAACCATGCACATGAGTTAAACGTGCATTTATGGTCTGGTTTACTATCAAAAGACCCTCGCGAGTATACAATAGGTCGTTGGTTCAGGTTGCTGATGGAAAATCTGATAAAGAGTAATTGTCACCTGAGGTCTCACACCCACTTACCTGTCAAGACATCTAAGAAGAATAGATGTTTTTCCCTGAAAAGCAAAATTAACTTTAATTAGAGCCTAATAATTGGAGGGATCTCGTGGTAGGTACAACATCTAGAAACGTGACATACCCCGGTCTTGCTCCCTACTATGAATATTGTTCTCTCGCTGACAACGTTTTCACCACCACCATGATCCTCACTTGTTCCGCTTTCCCGATTCTGTACCTCGGCTGCTGCAATATCCCATAACGTGTCTGTGCTGAGGATTGCATAGCAAACGTTTTTGTGTTGATTTTAGCATATCGTATGAAAAAAGAATCCGAGAGAATTATTTACCTTATTTTGCGCATTTCTTTTTTTAAAACACCATGTGGTTTGACAAAAATGATAAATCAAAAAGTCCACTCCTGTGAACCATGGGTGAGTGTACAAGCCAGTAAACACAAACGTTGCCAAAGTAACGGCGCAAAATGATTACGTGTACGTGAGGGACGCATTACCAGTTTCCTGCCACCCTTGCTGCAAGTCCCGCCCTACTGTGCTCTGATTGGCTAGTAGTCGTTACCTCTATGCGTCGTTGTGATTGGATGCTAGCTGTGAGCGAGAAGAGACCCATATGTGCTGCGCTGTTGTCGCCGACATAAAACTACTTCTCTGGCACTTGTAGGGTAAAGGCCCGCTGTGTGTGCCGATGTACCTTAGACATGGGCGCAGATGTTGCCCCCCCCCCGATATAAATTATTTCTAAATAGATGATGTAATTTAACATATATATTTAATAGAAGCTGACTCCACGTTTGTGAAGGTTTTGTTGATGTCCCCTCATGTATCCTGCTCAGGGGTCTGAAGTATTTTCAGAGAATATATGGTGCTGCATTTATGGCTCTGTAAAAAAGAATATGTGTAGTGATGGCCTAAAAGTGTTTAATATATATTTAAGCTACTATTAATGGCTGTGTGTCTGTTAAATATTTGATATACGTTGGTGATATTATTGATGTCCCCTCCAGAAACAACTAATGAAAAAAATGAAAAAAAGAGACGTGCACCCCTGCCTTTAGACGCTGGTAAATGTTGCTGTAACGGCCCGGTGGGCTTGGATGAAAAAAAGGATGAAAAAAAGCCAAATTATTCTACTTATATCTTGGATGCTTTCACAACCTTTGTTTGGTCCATAGTTGATTTTAACAATACAAGTGCAATTACTTAGGAAATATTCAACATAGACCAAAAAAACGAAGCTAAATTATTCTAATAATATATGGCCTCTTTCCACAACCTTTGTTTTGTCCATAAAGATTGTCACCATTTAACGGAAATTAAAATAAATAAATATAATTGTTTAAAATAAAAACCCAATTACTTTTGAAATATTCACCATAGATACACCAAACCTTATGTTATTTATTCTAATAATATATGGCCTCCTTCCACAACCTTTGTTTTGTCCATAAAGTTAGTCACACTCTAAAATAAAGCAATACATATTATTTTAAACCATAAAAGCGATAAAGATAAGCATTCCAACGTGTTTCTAATGGTCAAAAAACACAACATATCTAATCTGGTTCAAAAATTATAATTTGGATACCTTTTTGGGCGGTGGCCATACTGGATTTGGTCGCCATGGTGACACCGGGTCACAGCTGTTCGTGAAATGCGCCCCCTCGCGATTCTTTGTGATCTTAATAAACCTCAATCATTTCCATTCACCCAATAACTTCCATTAAGTTTTGTTCTCTGTTGTATGTTCCCTTCCGACTTAAGGGACAGTTAATTTTTCACAAATATTATAAATAAAAGTCACTTGACTGATTTACCTAAATCATTTATTTTGGCCAAACATCCAAGAAAATATTTTACGAGGGGACGCATTTCACGACAGGGGTGCACACCACGGCCAACACCTCCGAAGCTCTGACTAAATCATTAGATGCCCTTGGCTACATCTGAGCTACATTTGGTGATTTCATTTAGACTGATTTGCTGGAACTCACCCTCATATCTCCCTAAGTCCCTCGACCACTACTAATAGTTTAAAAAACGTCTCATAAGTCTTCCCACGCAGTAGGTGGCGGTGATGGACTAATCGTTGTGTGCTACACCATTAAATGGGAAGGAAGAAGACAGCAACTCGAACCACACGAGGAAATCGCATAAACAGTTATCATCACACAAACATTCATCGCTTAGTGAATTGAAAAGTATTGTGTTTTTGTCTTTTATATGTATTTTACCCTGGCAATTGATACCACCTTAAAATGTGCCAGGTCGACGAAGATTACAATGGTCTGCTGGAGAGCCAAGTGGTTACCAGGTGAGCATATTATCTCTGATATTGGGCTAAATAAATTGTGTCTGACAGAACGTCTGAATGTGTTTTTTTGTGTGTGTGTTTGTGTGTTTCAGTGCAACCAAAAAGTGTAATAAGTGCAAGGAGACAACAGCAGCGCTAATCCTTAAGCCAGGAGAAAGCCTTTGCAGGTAGGATACATGCAACTTTATACTGCATCATACATACAAATGTATATAATGTATTTGTATAGTCCAAATCATGCATGTCGAGAATTAAGATGACCATAAAGAATGTTTTGAGTAGAGGAGCTCTTAAAAAACAAGGCTGCAAATGGCCATAACCGTCCCAAAACCCAAATCGCATGTTAGATGAGCATTTTTGGTTTTATAATCTGAAACAAGAGTGATTAGGAGGCTTTATATTATTCTAATGAGAGGAATGGCCACACTGAATTTCAAATGAGCTCTGCTTCTGGCCCAGCAAAACAAAATTATATTTGATAATTGATTTTAAAAGATTTCTGACAGACAACAATAACCCAATAACTGATAAGAGTAAATATACTATAAAGAATGACAAAGTCTGTGACCCATTAAAATATACTGCGTTCAAGCTAGCCGTTAGTTGCAACTCCTTGGTCAAGCCAGCTGTCCGGATCTTCAGCAGTCCCGAAGATCCGAATCCGAATAAAGATCCAAACTTCGCATCAATAATTGAAACGGCTAAGCACGAGCTGACAGGGAGAGCTAATGACTTTCCACATGTGACTACGTCCGGTTTTCAAAATAAGGTGTGAACACAGGGCATATACAGAAAATGCAGTGTCAAATTTCGACTCCAACATTTTTACATTTCAAGGACTATGTCTAAAACCTGCTGTAAAAACACATGAGTTCTCATGATGACTGATATGTTTGAGATCAGGACAACTCTTAACTATACACTTAATCAAAATCAAGCATTTTTTACTGAATCAATTTAGAGAATTTCCAAGTTAAAGTCCCACATCAGCAATGTGTTTTTACAGCAAGTTTCAGAGATAGAATAATTTCTATAAAAAGGTGGGACTTGAACTTTGAAATTCTCTAAAATGATTCAGTAAAAATGCTTGATTGTGGGTCAGTGTATGGTCAGAGTTGTCCTGATCTTAAATATATCAGCCATTTTCAGAACTTATGGAGCAATGTGTTTTACAGCAAGTTTCTGATATAATGATATAGTAAAATGCTTGATTTGCATTTTTACGTGCACTCCAAATTTAGGGACGGCTGGCCTGACCAAGGAGTTGTGAGTGCCTGCTAGCTTTACCGCAGTTAAAATATATGACCAATGGTTTTTTTCCCGAATACATGGTTCACATTTCTGGCTTTGGATGATCGTTACCGTTTATATCCATATTTAGATATATCCAAATTGTTCATACAAAGAAATCGACATAAGCCAACAACATATTTGCATTCACAGTGTGGCACATTTTAACCTTTGAAAATGTTCAACAAAGAACAAAGTCCACCAATTTTGGGAACTCTTATTTAACTGAGCAACATTTTTGAAACGGCACCTAAAACTGTTTTCTGAGTTTTTTCATGTGCCGACAGGCTATATCAAGCCTTTGTGAGCCTGTGCACCCAGCATTATAAAGTAAAACAAGGATTATTACTAAGGCTTTTATTAAAACAAACAAAAACAAACAAACAAATGATATCAGCTATGAAAGCACTTGGTTTCTAGCAGGCTAACAGGCAATCAGTTAGTTAGCGCACATTCACTTTAAGACTGCCGGTTATGTACTGCACAACTTGGCTCCTTTGATGATTATTACATTTGAATGTTTTGTATTAGGTTCTGTATTTTAGTATATATAGTATAAGTATTGTGTTCAATGAATATATATCAAATTACATGTTTTTTTTAGGGGCTGCTTTAAGGAACACTTTGTACACAAGTTCAGAGCGATGCTTGGCAAGAACAGGATAATCTTTCCTGGGGAAAAGGTAAGGCGTGCGTGTATTATGTAGCAGTTTTAGTTCAAAATAATTAATACGACGTGTAGGCTAGATCGGAAACACTAGGTTAAGTGTGAGTCAAATATTTTAAATACAAGAGGAAATGTATCTATACAAATGTAGTAAGATGAACAATGGAAATCACAATTATTACAATTTATATAATGTTCAAAATAGTTTTCACCTCAAGCAAAGAGAGAAACAAAAACATCTGGTAGGATTCAATGTTCAGGTCAAACTCTTAACTGGTGATGCATTATCTTGGGGATTCATTTCAAGGGTAACTCGCCATCAATGGTTTGATCCAATTGAATAAACCTGACCTACACACAAAGGTTAGAATTCACAGGCATGCAATATATAGGGGCAAGTATAAATGATCTCAAAATACATATATTTTCCATTTCAGAACAATATCATATCGACAGGAAATGGCGAAGCTTTCGATTACTTTTTATTTTTGTAATACACTTCGGGGTTTCCCACAAAAGAAAGTTTAGTAGTGGGGGAAGTTCTTCTGAGAAAGAGGCAAGAAGTAGGGCTGTACCCTAAAATTGTAATATTCCAATCATTCCCAGTCTATAAATATTCAAATATTCTGCCAAACAATTGTCGGTTATTATCAATTATTACACTATGAAGGCAAAATATTTAACTTGATTGATAATGTAATAACTAACGTATAATGGATTGGATTTATTGTTTCTATTTGGAGACTTCGCCTAAACCTACCTCTTCTAAAACCTTTATTGGCATGAAATATTGACCTAATATTAGGTACTCCTCAGATGTTTTGCTATGGCCCAATATAAGTATAGGGCTTCCAAATGATAATGCATTAGGTGGTATTCACTCCAAAACATGAAAATTGTTTCAGGCAGAAATTAAATCTTTAATTGATGCTGTGTTCTAGCTTTATTCACTCTCACCAGCAGCATCCACATTGATTATTTCATTTGCATAACAAACTCACAGGTGTTGTCTTTCTTTTGGTACCAAGATGACATTATAATCCCTTGTACTTTTGGATCTGTGTCTCCTGGACTGTTTGCTGGATATCCATTTTTCAACCGAGTTGGAATTGTTAATGCAATTCTGTACACTTTCTTGTTTGCGTATCGTCGCCATTCTTTGGTTGCAAACGCTGTCAATTGGGAAAACACCTATGAACTACACCTCCCAAAGAAATGGAGGTAACACCAGAAGCACAAATTCAGTGAAAAAATAGTAAGATTAACTATACTGAAAATCAAGGGAATAAATGGTAGATCAGTACCTTCTGTTGATATGACGATATATATCGGGGGACGAGAGAAAAATGTCTATCAATAGATATTTCCATCCATCGTTCCTACCGCTATTTCACTTACGGCAGTATTTTACATCATTCTGACCCTGCTTTACGTTCTCGACAAATACAAACAACAAACATGGAGGAGTGTGAAATAGAACGAACGTCCGCAACAGTCCAAGACAAAACAAGAGTCAAAAGATGCGATCTCTTGAAAGTAGGGATGCACCGATACCAGTACTCGTAAAACTTCTCCGATACAACCACCCGATACCACTTTACGCAACGTGACGTAACGTTGAAGAGCCAGTGAACCCAAAACGTTTTTTCGTTTTTTTTAAAAAATGTGGTAATTTGTCCTATAGGATCATCAACATAGTAAACGATGCCATTTTATCACTGTTACTGAAATAAGTCTGGGCAGCGGTTGACTGCGGCGTCCGAGAGAAAGTTTAGCTTTTCGGAAACTTATTGTATACCGCTACGGTGTGTGTGGATGGTGAATCTCGTCTGAGCATCGATTTATTTAATACCCGCCTCCGAGGGTTAGGCTTCCCAGACATATATAGTATAACGCTACAGTGTGTGTGGATGGTGAAGCTCCATCTGAGCAGCGATTTATTTAATACCCGCGTCCGAGGGTTAGGATTCCCGGACACCTATAGTATATCGCTATGGTGTGTGGCACATTTCATATACAACATCGCTCATTATAACACTCATACACAACGACGGTACTAAAAAAGTATCACAAAGTTGCCGTGGGCGGTAACCATGGAGATAACGTGTTTTTTAAACTGTAATGGTATTATTAAGTACTCATATCGGTACTCGGTAGGAGTACCCAAATGTAAGTACTAGGGCTGTAGTCAACCAAAGAAAATCTTGGTCGACTGAAATCGTAACTTCTCTTCGACCAATCGATTAGTCGGGGGGGAAAAAAATAAAAATCTGCACGTTATTATCTTTAGATTAACTAAATCGGCTACAGTGCACTCTACCTGGTAGCCTTATTAGCCTAAATTAATTATAAATAAACAGCTAAAAAGCTTGTATTTGCAGCATATTAAATCATTTCTAACCTAACTGCTGCTACCAGACGCTGTAGCCGTCGAAGCTGTCGCGGGATGCGCCTGCAGTTTTAAAACGATTATTAGACCAAACATATTGAAATATGCCAATTCCAAAACTTATCAAGTGTTAAACACGAAAGTTGACGGAGCATCAGACAAGTTAGCATACCGTTTTTAAATGATATGCCATGTTGGTTGTTGAGCTATGATACACAAACTGCTGTTTGCAAAGTTTCGACCTTTCTTTGGTCATCCGTCTTTGCAAAATGCAGCCACACCGACGACTTCTTCGACATTGTGTCATAATTTTTGGAGCCGACTCCGAGTAAACGTTCAGTAAACGTTGCGAGTTCAAAACACCCCCGTTTTCACAGGTAGTCTGAAGGCTATTGATGTAGCGCGTTTCTCCTTATGAAAGTGAAAGTTACCGGCGATTGTCCAATGAGATGACCAATGAGAATTTGGTCGGACGAGAGCATGTCAACCAACCAATCGACCAGTCGAGCTGGAGACTACAGCCCTAGTAAGTACTTGTACTTGGTCTGAGAAAAAGTGGAATCGGTGCATCCCTACTTGAAAGAAAACGAGTTTGAAAGAGTCTTTACTGTGCGGATATGTGAAGCTCGTTCTGGACAGCCGTTGATTTTGATGATCGAATCCGAGAGAGGGTTGGGCTTCTCATTATAACGCTATGGTGTATGTTAATGTGTGGGGCTCCGTCTGAGCAGCGGGTTATTATGATCTCCGTGTCCGAGTGAGGGTTAAGCTCAGTATAATCCCACGGTGTGTGGTGCATTTCGTATACAAAATCGCTCATTATAATGCTCATACACAACAATGGTACTAAAAAAGTATCAGAAAGTTGCCTTCGGTCGTAACAGGCCCCCCTCCTTCCTAGAACGCCCAGCCCAAAACGCATTATTTGATCTCATATAGTGTTCGAATTACGTGTATGCTGTTCACATACACGTTATTACTTATTTTGTTTGCTGACTGTCTGTTGGAGATTTCTGAATCTTTAAATGGAGTGTTTTTATATATTTTTTTGATATTTTATATTGATAGTTTACTTTTTATATTCATATACTTATGTTTATTGGCTGCACTATTGGAGATTTCTGAAACTTGAAACAGTGTTTTTTACCTTAATATTTATTTAGTTATTTTATAAGTTTGATATCCCTTTTTTTCTCATTGTGACAGTTCTGCCCAACGTCACTTCAAAATAAAAGGAGAAAAGAGAAAGTACCCTTCATTTGTATTTAGTTGATAGGATTATCAAAAAGTAGGCATGTGGTTATGGATAAACATTTTTTTCATAGAATTTACAGAAAACGTACTATATATATATATATATATATATATATCGTTATCGAGACATGAAATGACCCATATCGGGATAGAAGATTTGTCCATATCGCACAGCCATAGATCACTCAAATAACTGAGTATCTTTCACAGAATAAAAGGTAGGTCCTTCCAATATAAATGAATATGAACCTGCCCCTGACATAAATGGCAACAGTTTAAAGTCAGGTTTTCTTTTCTTGGCTAGTTGCAGAGAACATTATAGTGACTGTAGTAAACATAAACAATTATTACAATTTTTTTACATTAGTGAAAACGATATTCTTCTTGAGGTAGTGCACACGTGTTCAATAGAAGGAGATTAACAAACATTATTTTACTAAAGTTCAAGTCAAAAGAAAAGCAGTGTGTACTAAAGACACATTCTGAAGCTGAGCTTGAAGCAGAGATGCACATACTAGAATACTTCTTAGCAAACTGGGAAAGGAGATGTAAAGTGTTCTGGTTGCAGGTCGATTCTCAGCTTCTCCCTGGTACTATATGAGATATAACACTTATTTTTAGAAACAAATGTTATTTTTCTCTTTATATCATGACTTTAAAAATAACTAAATTATCGTATTAACTAAGCACAACAGCATCCAAGTTAATTACTTCTGACCATGGTCAAAGTATTTTCCTATCAACTGAGACTCTGAGGAGGATTAGTTTAGCTTTAAGCATTACAAATGGATATGAGGAAAACAATAGGACAACACACTTATCAATAACAGTTTACTGCGCCATCCTGTTTAATGCTTCAGTGATGTTGAAATGGGAGCTGTGAGGTGCTGAGGTCGGTACTTCAGGTGCTTTGCTAAATTTGTCGTGTAGGCACCTTTCGTAAGAAGTGTTCTGTAGCATCGCTTGTATATGGGCTCCTGCTGTTTTCTTTTTCAATCATAACCGGTCGCAGAGTCTCTGCACATGCCATCTTTAATGAGCTAACCGCATAACAAAATGCGAACTATTGCAATTCAACCAGAGCGAATGAGACGAGAGCACTGAGGGAGAGGCGGGGCTTTGTCGGCACTGCAGCAGTGTGTGTGTCCACTTGCTGTCTTAGAGAAGAGAGATCGAGATGCGCAGCTCTCAAAATCGATATTGCGAAGAATGAGTATTGAAACTGAAAATATTCAGAATCTATGTATCAAATCGTTATTTTTGACAACACTCCCTGTCAAATAAGTTTACCCAACCAACTGTATAACTACCCTCTGAATCTTTAGTTTGAAGAGAGACACTTTTGAATTGCTTGTGAAAGTCTTTATAAGAATCAAAGCTAAGCTTGGTTAGCTGTAGCCTGCAACTGAGAGGTTGCACACACAGCCCAGCTCTTCAACTCACCAATCAATGGCCCTAACATCTATGTGGGCATCGCTTGGCATGTTTTTTTGATTTGAGCGACATATACGCAGCAGGGATCTGCAATCATGAGGTTGAGGTTGCAGATATCTGGTTGTGCTGCCTACGTGCTGCTGTAACCCGAGCATGTATAGGCTGTGATACATGGCAGACAGCATCACATCCATGATGCGATTAAGATATGGGATAAGCCTCAGCTTACCTTATCTGTAGAGGAGTTCAAAGTGACGTGCTTTCTGAGATGCAAACAGGTTATTCACAATATCATTGAAGTCTGGTTAATTGTGGAGATAGTAAGGACCCATTTTATTTCTAGATTTAGGTATTCGAAGTATACCTAATACCCAATACCCAATAGTATCGGTGGATACCTATTGTTATTGTCAGGATTCTTTTTTTTTATTTTGGAGCACCCATATGTCAACGGTGGAATAGTAAAAAGTTTAGACATTTGTCCGTCATATTTGTGTCCCAGAAGAGCAGGTCTCCAAAACGTTTGGTGCCAATTCTCCCATAGGGGGCGTTATAATTCACGGTCAGAGTTAATAGATCAGCCCCGCCGCCCCGATACATATACAATTGTAAAACTTGGTGTACATGCCTTATTTCGCATGCTGAACATTTTTGCCTCTTGGACCCATAATGTCTGTCTAGGTATTTATTTGGGAAAGGTGACATTTTGGGAAAAACTTCAAAAATCTTCAGAGCCAAAGCTTTACATGACACACAGTTTTGATACACATGATCTATGGACTTGGTCTGATTACAATTCCTTGAAGGGGTTTTGATTGTGTAAAAATTGGCAGACTTATGCGGAAATCAACATAATTCAATCACAATTCCACTTGAGAAGTGCTCAGGGAGTGGAACTACTTTGGGACACAGAGGGCACCCCCCTTAAGAATGAGCGAAGTTTTGGGTCACAGCAAAACAGCATAACAACAAAAATGACGTCAGTGTCAATGGAACTGGAAACTTGACATGCATATAGAGGACACCTCCCTTAACATGTGTATTCAATTTTGTGTTGATATCTCATTCCATGACGTCACTGTCATTTACAGTAATTGCTCTTAAGCGTTGTGTGTGTGTGTGTGTGTGTGTGTGTGTGTGTGTGTGTGTGTGAGAAAA
>OOFG01106202.1:0-12925 GCA_900323295.1 Molva molva | reverse complement strand
AGAGAGAGAGAGGGAGAGAGAGAGAGAGAGAAAGAGCTAAAGAGAGAGAGAGAGAGAGAGAGAGAGAGAGAGAGGGAGAGAGAGAGAGAGAGAGGGAGAGAGAGGCGTAGAGAGAGAGAGAGAGAGAGAGAGAGAGAGAGAGAGAGAGAGAATATTCCGGATTGGTAATGCCTACATCTCTGCGGTGGACTTGTCTAAAGTCCTGCTGGGATAGGCAGTGCTGGGCTGTGAATACTGTGTGTGACTGCTGCAGTCCTACTTCTTATTAAAACTTACCTGAGAAATTAGCAGCAGGGTCCACTTTGTCATTCATAGCCAATCGTCTCATCACTTTAAATAAATAGGCCATCCTAGTATATTGTTGAACATAATTTATTACACTTAAAAATATGTCACAATTATTTCATCGTTGTCTTTTGAGAAAAGCTGCCTCGATTGATGCCACGGTAGACAGAGGACCTTCAGAACAGGCATCTGCTACTGATGTACCATTAGGCAAGGACGAAAACCCTGCCTTAAACACAAACTAAATGCAGTTCAAATATATAAACGTAAGTTAAACCAGTGAGGCAGAGAGTGACCCGAGTGTGTGAGCGACTTTAAGACATTTTGTTTTTTTTGAGGGACCCCAGCAGTAAGGCCGACCCCTGTGAAACAACGCTCGGGTACCCCTCATAGGGCCTTAAGATGTCCTCCCTCAGTCCTTCAGGGAGATGCTCTCTATTCTCCAGCCAGCTCCCAAGTCAGCCCTATTAGAGACAACAGAAGCAACCAGCTGCCAGAGACCAGCGAACTGGCCATGCTCAGGTCACAGCTACAGTCTCTAGGCTGCGGATTGGCTGCGGTCCGAGTCGGGGTGGCTGCCGGGCATCTCAGCCAATCAACAGCGATGGACTTTGGAGTGACGTTATCTTCGTCCATCCCGCCTTTCTTCATAACCCAGTAGAGGTTGTCCTTGAAGAAGTAGGCATCTCCTAGAAGAAAAGATGTACAATAGTGTGATCCTGTGCAAAGGGATTCCAATGTTCCGATGTCGATGACAAACGACGACCCATGGTTCCGACCATTGAAGGCCACGCCTACCTTCGCCCCAGCTGATGATGTCATCCACGTGGGCGGGAACTCCTCTCCAGAGGGTGGTGTTCCGTGGATACCCCGCCTCCGGCGGCCGGACCCCCTGCTGGGACGCGCTGCTCTCGTCGAACCTCCAGAACTCGTCCCCTCCGAACAGGTAGGTCTTCCCGTTGTGGGCCCAGATGAAGGCGGCGTCCACCTTGTCCACCGGGGTCCCCTCTCGGGTCCTCATTCCCCAGTCGGACAGGGGCCTGGGGTAGCCCTCCTTGGCCTGTGTGTCCCGGAACACCCAGTACTGAGCGCCTGGCCGGTCAGGGGAAGGGATTTGAGAAGTTGATTTCTAGTCAGCAGAATGTAACATCTGCACCCTGAAGCACGTGCAGCCCAACTTCTCCGTCCGATGCCCAGCGCGTGCGACCTGTACGGCTCAAACACGCCTCCATCGACGCCAGGACACATTCGTTTTCCTCTGAACTTATATTTGTCTGTCAGATTAAACCGAAAAACTAAAGAATAAGATGACATGACGCCTCCTCACATATGGGGTACATTTAAGAAAATTAAACCTGATTATCCTGTTAAGGGAAACATTGAAACGTTATCTACATTTGAAGCCTTCCTCGATATACAATTCCGTTCCTGGTTTGGTTTCACGGTACATATTGACATGGTTAAACGTTTCATCGTCATACTGTCGAACAGCAGCGTTACTTATTTTGTAGTGGCCTAGGAGCTACTATTTACTATTATCATTTAACATTATTGTGAGTATTGTAGTGGCCTACTCGTTTAAAATGGAAGACAGAAGCTTATTTCTATTTCTGGTCTTAACTTTATTGATCAGCAAAAATCTATCTATATTTAACAAATTCAAATTCAGTCCTGATTTTGGTTTAACAACAAAGCTAAATCGAAATCTTTACCAGAACAATAAAGCAACTGCTCAAGAACCCTCCAGGGGGCGTACCGCCGGCATGGAATCACTGTCATAAAGTACATTGAAAACCTTTATTTATTTACAACATTAAAACAAAAAGGTCTGCCTTACCGATGAAGAAGATGATGCTGCTGTCGCTCTTCCTCTCATACACAGCGTCGACCTTGCTGGCGTCTTCTGGGAGTCCCATCCAGAAGTTCTTAATGAGCGCTGGATTCAGAGAGACCAACGACCCGTCTCGAGACATTCTCCAAAAGTACTGACCTGGAAGAGGGCAAAAAAGGTGAAAGCTTTACATCTGTGTACAGAGGCCTTATGGGCGCCTGTTTTACCACCATGTTGTGAGGTTGATGAGCCATTACAAGCAATTCCAAAACTTGCCCTTTAGTGACATCACAAGTGGCAGTGTCACCCAGATCTCTTTATGGATTGGTCCAAATCAGCCTACCAGATTGCACAGTCCATCACACAGCTGATAGATCCATCAAACATCTGGGTGACCACTCCCACTTTTAATGTCACCAGAGAATAGATCTTAGGGCGCTTTGGGGGTACATGGGTGACGGGGAGGAGGCCCTAGCCTCCACCTTACCTCTGAACAGGAAGACTTCCCCTCGAATGTTCGCCACGGCGTCAAATTTCCCAGTACATCGGTTCGGGAACGATGGGTCTGAGCTGGAATGGAATGGACACTGTTAAGGGATGATCCCGAAATAGGTTTTTCTCTACAAAGTGCATTATTAGAGCCTTACAGTGCGTTATAGACCAGCAGATGTGAAGGTGCCTGTGGGCAGTTGTGCCAAGCATCATCATGGAACTTCAATGTCCTTGTCAGAACATTCTCTTCTTCTGTACCAGACACTCTGCATGCATGTCACTCACATATCTTGTTATTATCAAGGATGTCTGTCTCTGTAAGTTGGGTCATCGATGTATAGTCTGGTTTTAACCGTGTGTGCCACTTTTCTGTGTACGTGTCTATATTGCTTCACTCATATCTGTTAGCCCGGAAGATAAATGTACAGACTCTTCACGTCAGGGGCGTGATCTTCCATTGAACAAACTGTTTTTATGCTTCATGTATCTGAATAAACTTCGAACTGCGAGTTTCTAGACTAACCAGATATTTATTGAATAGAGCAAGAAACTGTGAGCTTCTTGATGCTCAGTCCACTAACGCCACGTAAGAAAAGGGTCGTACGCTACATGTCGTTCCTTCTCTTCTTCAACCCACTGATTATTTTCACTCTCCTGTCCACAAAGGCACAACGCCCAGACAAACCAGTCACCTTGCAGTGAAATGTTTGTCAGGACAACAGATGATTAAAGCTATTTACATTAACTATAAGACTATAAGGCATGTTAATCCTGTTAATCGTTGAGGCGTTCACAACAATCCTGACATCTCTCAGCTCTTATGAGCCATGTTCAGAAGCCATGTGGTCTGACCAGAACAGCAGGTTCCATAATTGTCAACAATTACTTGTTTTCATAGAAACCTGTGCAAATTATAGTCTCCTCCTTTGACCCACCAAAATTTTCCATTGTAACAATTCATCTAATTTGACTTAATCCTTTTTAATGTGGTGGAAGGTTAGGCCCAATCCTTTCCACATGTTTGACCTAGCAGGTATCAAACACAAACACACGAATGCTGACTTTACTGTTTTTGTGTTGTTGCGTTGCCGTGTCCAAGGGCTGCCCACAATGCAATGGGCTATGCCCGTGGTAACGGCTCTTTGGAAGTTTCTCCTGGCCTTTTAGTATTGATGAGCCGACAGAAGCACTCCTGTATGACGGTGAAATCACGAACCAATCCTGCGACATTCAGACACGCACACTTGAGTTTACTTGATGGAAAGATGGCGGGTGGGTGACGACCATGGGGAATTTAACCCGAGTGACACACACACACACACGCACGCACACGCACACGCACACACGCACACACGCACACGCGCGCACGCGCACGCACACACACGCACACACACACACGCACACACACGCACGCGCACACACACACGCGCGCACGCGCACGCACACACACACACGCACACACGCACACGCGCACGCACACGCACGCGCACACACACAATTTTGCCTGCCTATCTGTCAGCAACCCGCTAGTGGCTATTTTCATTTTTTTTATTTCAAAGGGAACACCTCTTATTTTGGAGATCAAGGTGATACTGTGACACTAAAATAACAGAAGAAAGTGTTTTAATATTTTGTCACCCAAAATAAACGTCACATCCTACAACTCCCAGATTCGTTTGCTTTTACTGCCAACGATGCTGTATGCATGATATGTGGCGAGAAATTTGCAAACAAAAAATCTAACGTCGAAAGACATTTCCAGAACAAACACACAGCATTTGCTGAGAAGTACCCAGCTGGAGATGAACGAAAATGAGCGATTTCGGATCTGCTGCGGAAAGCTGATCAGAGCAAATATGCTTTGAAGAAGTGGATCAAATCTCCAAATTCAATTACTGCTGCTAGTTCTGTGGCAGCTCAGGAGATAGTAAGGCAGACAGAGAATTCATGAAAGAAGCATTTATTAAAATATCAGAGCATCTATTCTCGGACGTCAAAAACAAACGTGAAGTTGTTCAGAAAATTAGAGATATGCCTCTGTTTGCAAAAACCGTCAAGGACAGAACCATTAAGATGGCAGCAAACATCACCAGTCAACCAATTGAGGACATTTATTCTGCTCCAGCCTACTCAACCGCCTGTGATGAGTCAAGATGTAAAAGATATTGAGCAGACAGCGCTGTTATGCAGATATGTGTTTGCCAGAGATGTACAGATAGTTACGCTCTCTACCTTCCCCTCCCTGAGAGAGTTCAAAGAATCACACAATCACAAACATGAGGAGTATTTACAGCATGGGATCATCGAAATGCAAACTGCATTTGGGAAAAGATTCCGTGATTTCAAAAAGGAAAAAGAAACATTCTCCCTCCGTCACACCCCGGGACATCGACCCATCCCTGCTGAACATGTCCACATTTACAGGACTAAGTCAACCCCATCTTCAGATTGAACTGGCCAACATAGCTGATAAAGACTTATGGGTGTCTACGTTTAAAAGACTGACAGCTGATCTGGAAGATGTCACTCATCAGAAGGCCATTCTCGCTCAGAAGCACAAATGGAGCGACATTGAAAACCTCCCCAAACCTGAACAACTTGTGTTTGAAACATGGAATGCCATTCCTGACCGTTGAACTTGAAGAAGTGTGCATTTGGACTCAGGTCCATCTTTGGATCCACATACTTACGGCAGCAGATTTTCTCATGAAAAAGCATGAACTAAGCCTCACTCGCGCCTCATGGACAGCATTCAGGCACGTGTGAAGACCAAAGTCACGTCTTCCAGCCCTGATATAAGCTCTGCAGCGATGTTCAGACACAAAAATCACATTAAACATTTAACCATCATTTAATAGACTATTATTTTGCAAATATTATATATATTTTGGACCCTGAGCTGAGTTATGTTTTCTGTTCAGGCTCGACGATTGAATGCTGTACGTGGCTGAGAAAAAAGAGAAGAGGATGACGGCACACTGAAATGGACTTAAGTCATAATTAAATACAAACTGTCCTATTTTTGTGTTTACTATTTTTAAAGCTATTAAGCTGCAGCTATACGTTTTATTTATTTCAAAGTGGCTACCTTTTATTTTATTAATTTTCAACAAATAAGGGCAGGACTCAAACAGGCCTGCATAGTTCTGTGTTTTATTTCAAAGTAATCCTACACATGCCAGCATTTTATTTTCTTCTCTTCATAAGAGTTTTTATTTTGTTTTCCTTTGCAGGTAAAAACAGCAATAAAATGTCAATCATTTTTTTGTAGTTCTATCATTTCATAAATGCAACAAACTATAGGCTATTAGTTATTTTATATATAGTATAACTATATATCAAACTTTATAGGCTGTGTTATCTTCATTTTAGGGGTCAAATAGGTTTTGTGGTTCCAGATTAATTAAGAGGAGAGGGACCAACAATGGCTCTTTTGATCGTGAAGACCCCTTAGTCTGACAAAAAGAAAATAGCTTCAATCTAGTAAACTACTTTTGCCATGTTGCTGTAGCTTGACTTGTCTTTTCTCTGGGGGTAAGTTTGAGTGTTTTGAAGCTTCATTGCCGAGCAAATGGTAGCTTGGTCACTACACTTTTTAGCAGCTTGTCCAACACTGCAGTACAAGAGTGACATAATGCAGGTAAAAATAGCAAATAGAAAAATTCCCCAGACACTCCCAATTTCCACAGCGGTGTGAGCAACGTGCCAAACGTCGATGCTGCATGGCCGGTTGTAAGTACAACAAACACATGGGTCGAACCCGTCAGCAGTAAAGACAGCTCTGATAGTGAAAGTAGGTAAGGCACACTTAGCCCACACTGTTGGCCCCTTGTTCGCTTACTAGGATAAGGTGTCACTGTTGAGAGTGGGTGTGTAATGGATAGGGAAATAAATATTCCATAACGCAAGTGAAGCACTTTATTTCCTTCTATCGGGAAGGAAGTTACCAAGGTAACAGCAACATTATATCTGCTCCAGATAATGTGAAAACAACTACTGCTGAAAGGGATGCTATTGGCCTACTGATTAAAAACATTGAACAGTGTAAAAAGATTGGGCTGATGCTATGTTTGGTCGTTATCTCTTTGATGTTGTCGCAATTTATCGCAAATAAAAAGGGCCGTTTCTGTAATTCTCGATTGTAAAAACAAACAACATGGCTGACCTATTCTCAGTGTAAAATGCAATATTTTGATATAGATTCGGCAATAAAATGGGTTTTGATAACATTTCTAGCGAGAAATGTGTATTTTATTTTCATAATATTCGTTCAGTGATTGTATATGACGTTTAGTTCGTTAGTTAAACTGGTCGTGGCGTTTTTCATGCTTATTTGGGGGTTTTGAGGGACTATAATCGGGTTAGGCTATATTCTGTTTAAGAAATAACCAACATTACATATTTTATTACACAAAACGTATTTCAAACATGTGGAGCAATGAGCTACATTTTTGTTCGGAATCCCCCCGCCCCCCAGTTATCGTATATATCCATATGCGCTTGTTTACGACCTATGGCCATTATTTCATTTTCTGTAACATGCACGCATATATCCTGTATTATGAACATGAACATGTTATATAAACACAATATTCTGAACAACCCCCGAACATATTGGTTCTAGGTTCCTGTGATAGGAGCGGGACGCTGTGATGAGGTACATGAATACAATGTAAGCACCGTTCACGTTGCTTACGTTACGAGTTCTATGTAACGGTTAATTTACACAAACCTAGATGAGGATTGATCACCTTAATAGAGCACTTCAGTCATTTACTAATTAAAAAATATATGAATTAGCCTGCTTTTACAACAAACCATAGCGCACTAATTGCTACAACGCCATTACGTGTGACAGGTGAGCTGCCGTAAATTGTTTTGTTTTTGGCGTAAACTAGGTTCCGCTGGCTAGGAAATAGACACATATCCTAAGGTGCGCCAGACAGAACAGCGCCTCCCCGAGTGCCGCCGAGGCAATGACCCCCTCATGTGTGAGAGGTATTATTCATGCTCAGTGTGTACTGACTATTTCTGTTGAGTGCAATGATCATGGCAAGCTGCATATTTATAGGAATAAGGAATAGAGAACCAGATTAATATTTGTTTAATTTCTAAAGACGAAAAGTGGAATCTACCTGAATTATCTCAATTATCAACCACATTATTGAGTGAAGACCGAAGAGTCTAGTATGTTCTTAAATTGTGCGTGCGTGCGTGCGTCTTCCCCTAGTGTGTGTATGTCCAAGGCCAAGTTACTGCGGCCCACGGGTGACAGCCAGGCCCCCCGTTATGGTCGCAAATTATGAGGTGGGGCCCGTTGTACTCATATTGACCACTTTTATATGAATGAGGGCATTAAACTCTACTAAAATAATATGTTTGGAGGGTCTAGCCCAACCGGAAGTGATGGAATTGGTGGGTGATCTAGGGGTCTAGTACACTTGGGAATGAGCTAAAGACATTGGGTTTTTTTCTATATGAAAGAGGACCTAAAAGTCTTACAAGATTATAAATTTGGTGGTTCCAGCCCAACAGGAAGTGATGTAATCCCTCCGAGAGGTCATACGAAGATGGCAAAAAACACACCATTAATGGGAGCCTAGAATGACTTGTGAATAAGATAGAGACGCCTGGTCTCTTTTATATGAATCAGGGCATTAGGCTCTAAAAAATAATTATAAATTGGGGGGCTCTAGCCCTACAGGAAAGGCTCAGACAGCATCATCAAATGCTCCATTGAAACGCATAGGAAACACAAGCCGTTGCTAGGAATTAATCAAAATTAGTTGACAATTAGTTCTGACGAGATAGAAACTTGGCCATTAGACCTTCAACCAGGGTGCATCTTGGGATCGCTCTGTGAAAATTGTGGGTCTCTTGGCAAAAATGCGGACCCTAACCCTAAACCACAGACCCCCCCTCCCTGCCCCCAGGGCCCGAGAGGGCCAAGGTTTGGTGTGGGGGTCCCAGTCAGGCCCTAGAATAAGGTTGTCAAGTTTCAGGGCTGTAGGACCTTCCTATCTCCAAAACTGTCTTTTACACCACATTCTGATCAACTAGGTCTTACAGGCAACACTTCTGAGAGGCTTTGTCAAAAAACCAGCCCATTTGGAAACCTTTTTTTCTGTAAGTCATTCCTGGGACCCAGGGGAACGTGCGTATGAATTTTGGCATCTCTAGCCATCTCGAAAGGGCGGGAAAAGGGGCGTGACCTCCAACAGTAGAGTAAATGGACATAAAATAGCGGGCAGTTTCTAGTTCCCCATTTGTGGTGGGATGAAGATGGAAATGTGTGGACAAGTTTTTCAAGTCTGGGGTCAAAAGGTCAAAAGGAGCCCGCACCATGACCCTTATGAGATAAAACAAAGTTAATGTGCATTTCGCTGATAACTTTTTGTCGTTAGGAAAGAGAGGCCTGATTCTCAGATATGCATGTTGGATGGGTAGGGTGTAGGTCTGGGAAGAACTTCAGCTCAAAATCTTGGAAGCTAGCCGCTGGGTGAGGCGCCACGAGATGGAGCATTTGCTGATGCTTTGTGAGTCATTTCTTGTAGGGCTGGAGCCCCCAAATTGATAATCGTATATGTCCTTTGAGACCCTCTTTGATATAAAAGAGACCCCAGGTCTATAGCTCACTTGTTACTGTCCTTGACCCCTAAGACACCTACTCATTGCATCACTTCCTGTAGGGCTTCGGCCTCCTAATTGATCATTCTAATATATTTGAATGCCCAATTTCATATAAATGACACCACCACCACTGGGGCGTGGCAACAATTCCCCATATCCATATGGAGAGGGAGGAGGGGCTTGTGGACAGTAGGGGTACATCATACATAAATAGGAAGCTTGCAATGAGCATTTCACTCAACAACAGAAATAGTCAATACACAATAGTTAATACACAATGACTCACAGATGAGGAATGAACTCTCACACAAGATAAATTAATGAATTGTTTTAAATAAACCTGCCTCGTTAAATCAATGAGCTTGGTGTTTTGCTTTCACAAATAGGTTATCGGCTGTATCACTACCAAATCTGTCCGTGCTAACGCATCTCTCGGAGTGACGTAACTAGCCCCAGACAGTGATTACAAAAATAAAAAAACGAGTCACGTTGATTACAAATGTAACTTATTAATTACAACTAAACTGTGTTAACTGCGAGTGGCCTTTAAAAGGCCCCTTAGAATATGTGTCTATTTCCTAGCCAGCGGAACCTAGTTTACGCCAAAAACAAAACCATTTACGGCAGCTCAGCTGCCACACTTAACGTCGTTATGGCAACGAGTGCGCTGTGGTTTGGAGCAGACCTATTGTTTGGAGTAAAAGCCGGCTAAATCATTTATCTTTAAATTAGTAAATGACTGAAGTGCTCTATTAAGGTGATAAATCCTCATCTAGGTTTGTGTAAATGAACCGTTACATAGAACTCGTAACGTAAGCAACGTGAACGGTGCTTACATTGTATTCATGTACCTCATCACAGCGTCCCGCTCCTATCACAGGAACCTAGAACCAATATGTTCGGCGGTTGTTCAGAATATTGTGTTCATATAACATGTTCATGTTCATGTATTAAATACAGGATATATGCGTCCATGTTACAGAAAATGAAATAATGGACATAGGTCGTAAACAAGCGCATATGGATATATACGATAACTGGGGGGCGGGGGGATTCCGAACAAAAATGTAGCTCATTGCTCCACATGTTTGAAATACGTTTTGTGTAATAAAATATATAATTTAGGTTATTTCTTAAACAGAATATAGCCTAACCCGATTATAGTCCCTCAAAACCCCCAAATAAGCATGAAAAACGCCACGACCAGTTTAACTGACTAACTAAACTTCATATACAATCAGTAAATGAAGATTATGACAATAAAAGGCACATTTCTAACTAGAACAGTTATCAAAACGCATTTTAATGCCGAAACAATGTTAATATTGCATTTCCCACTGATAATCAAATGAATGTCAGCCATGTTTGGTTTTCAGTGATAGCAGCGTCCATAGCAACCACCATAGCTACCAACGATAGAATACGTTGTATTGTAACAATTTTCTGGCGAGACCTGAAAGAATTTTCGTAATAACTAACAAACTAAACGTCATATACAATCACTGAACGAATATTATGAAAATAAAATACACATTTCTCGCTGAATGCCGAATCTATATCAAAATATTGCATTTTCCACTGAGAATATATCATCAGCCATGTTGTTTGTTTTTGCAGAAAGAAACTTGACAGTCACGTGACGTGGACGCAGGCCTATAGAAAAGAATAGGCCAAAAAAACGTAGTACGTTTTCCTCTGTGGACCAACGTAGTTATACAACATTTTGGTGTGAGACTGGGTTGCAATATCACAGTTCCTCCGTCTTTCATAGAGAGTGGGTACCAATGGACCAATGGACCAATGAAATGGGTCGCTCAGACACTCACTTTGGGTCTGCTACTGGGAGGCTCTAGGCCCGGGGAGCAGACTTCCCCAGTGTAGTCCAGAAACAGGGGCTACTTACTGCTTTGTTGGCCTGGGCTGAGGGGGCTTGGGCAGCCCTGGGAGGTTTGGGTCACCGCCAGGGGAGGATGCTTCACCGCGGCTGGCACCTGGACGGTAATGGAGGGTAAATAGGGGAACTTGTGAAATACCTCTGCAACATTTCTGGTCAGAAAACAGGAAGGAAAAGAAATGTGCCAACATTGTATGCGTGTTGCATATATGAAACATATTAGTGTTAACAGTATGCAGATCAAACATACTTCTGCTGTGTTGAGAAGTATGAGCCTTATTTTCAGCCTCAAACCCGGCCATAAGGAAAGGTTAGTTCCTGTGGTTGATGACAGAATGACGGGCAGGACTCATTCTAGAAACTATAGTCGAAGCAGTTTAGCTTAAACTCGAAGTGTAGGTGAACCCATACATTTATTAAAAACCAAGGCAGCGGCTCTCTCTCCCTTAGGGGCAATAGTGCCGATGACCGACCCAAACCCTCCACCGCACCAGGCAAACGGTCTGCTACCAAACCAGATGAACAGGCTTAGGGTCAGGGTCAGAGTTAGGGTCAGAGTTAGGGACAGAGTTAGGGTCAGGGTCAGAGTTAGGGTCAGGGTCAGAGTTAGGGTCAGGGTTAGGGTCAGAGTTAGGGTCAGGGTCAGAGTTAGGGTCAGGGTCAGAGTTAGGGTCAGGGTCAGAGTTAGGGTTAGGGTCAGGGTTAGGGTAAGGGTCAGGGTTAGGGTCAAGGTCAGGCTTAGGGTCAGGGTCAGAACCAGACTCACCGTACACCTCCTGGATGGCCTGCCGGTCGTCCGTGGGGAGGCGGTAGGTGGTGATGTCCCCCACGGGACCCTGGTAGTATGGCTGCATGATGGACAGGTGAGCGGATGAATGGGAGAGCCCCAGGGCGTGGCCAAACTCATGCACCGCCACGGTGAAGAGGTCGATGTCGCTGTCAGACCCTGCAGGGAGCAACTTCATGCTTACCGAACTAATTTGGGCTGCTTAGGTTTTCTCTAACACCTCAACAAGAAACTATTTCACCCTAAGAAGCGATCATAAGTCGCCTGTCGTATTAGGCCTGCCTTCCAGCCAGTTCAATGTGTTTAATAATGGACCTATAGCTGGGTCCCTGGCTGGGGCAACATCCAGGAAGGAGTTGAGGTAACATCATGGACTGTGGTCGGGCTTCTCATATTGGCATCATGAATATTAGACAATATCTCTTTTGCTCTTAGAAGTAAAAAATGTAATGAAGTGATTTTAAAATCATCATTCAACTCATCATTGAATTCCTCATTCACCTATTGAGCCATCCATCCATCAACCCGTCTTTTGATGATCCCTTCATCCATATCATTATCCATTCATCCATCTCTCCCTCCATTCATCCCCATCCCCCGGTCCACTACCTGAGGAGCCCCAGGGCTCGTCCTCATCAAAGTGCGTGTCCCCAGCCATGGGGTCCGTCCCCGGGAAGAAGGCATGAGCCAGGGTGCCCCCCCGGCCGTCAAAGGGGTAGCCGTCGTCGTGGAGCGAGCGCAGGAAGGACACCCTGATGTCTCCGTCCCCCTGGTGGAGCTGTGTGAAGGTCAGGGGCGTGACGGAGCTCCAGGCCTTGAAGGCCTCCTCCAGGAGGTTCTCCACCAGCCCCCGAGACAGAGATGGAGAGGAGGGGTAACTGTGGACACTGCCAGGAGCAAGGAGAGGGACAAAAGCTGATGGTTGGATGATAGGTTCTATGGACGGAATGATGGATGACCTTTTACCTGACAGTTCGATCTGATCTATTGGCCAAGGTTGAATCGG
>OOFG01106189.1:6153-25454 GCA_900323295.1 Molva molva | reverse complement strand
AGAGAGAGAGGAATGAGCAGAGGAATGTTTGCAGAACAGATCGTGTCACAGCTTGTATTCTACTGACACACACACACACATATACACACCACACACACACACAATAATACTCAGCCTGACCAGATGGCACACTGATGAGCAGAAACCAAGCTTACACACATACACAGACACACAAACACACTGGCATGTACACATACACACATACATCCAAACATGCATGACCGCATATGACACCCACAAACCCACATATCAATACTATGTGTTTGTGTTTGTTTGTGTGTGTGTGTGTGTGTGTGTGTGAGTGTGTGTGTGTGTGTGTGTGTGTGTGTGTGTGTATGTGTGTGTGTATGCGCGTGTGTGCGTGCACACCTGTGTGTGTTTGTGTGTGTTTGTGTGTGTGTACGTGCCTGTATTTGTGAAGCCAGTGAGCTTGTATGTATGTGTGTAAGAGATTGAGCCAGAAAGTGGGCTTGTATGTGTGTTTGAGTATGTGTGTGAGCTTGTATGTGAGTGTGTGAACGCACAAACATGTGGTGGTAACAGCCGGTGGGCTAGGGGGGAAGTGGTCGGGTGGGTGTTGTTTTCTTTAGCCTGCCTTCAAGTGTGTACGTGTCTTTTCAGAAAAGCTAATAATATACAAGGTTACCTGCTCACTAACTTACACACAGGCATACTACACCTGCCACTATATGTGCACTCTCTCTCAGACTTGGTATACAAACAAGCTGGCCGGCCGTACCCTTGAATCCGTGGCCTTTGGTGACGCCGATAACGTCGATCATCTCGTCCTGGCAGAAGACAGCAGAGACGGGCACCGCCTGCTCAAAGTGTTCCCTGGCCCAGTCCACCTTGGCCGCGACGCTGCCTCCGTTCAGCTGCACCTCCATCATGTGGGCCTTCTTCTGCCTGAAGGGCAGCAGACGCATCTGAAAGGAGAAGGGAAGAGGAGAGAGAGACAAAGAGAGAGAGAGAGAGCGAGAGATGGGGTGGATGGAGGTATAGAGATTGAGAGAGAGGAACATATGGATGGATGGATGCAGGAAAAGAGAGAAGGGGGTAAATGGAGGTATGGAGAGGTAGAGAGAGAAAGAGAGGAGGGGATGGATGGAGGTATGGTGAGATAGTGGGTGGTGGAGGTAGAGAAAGAGGAGGGGTGGTGGAGGTTGAGAGAGGAGGGGCGAGATGGAGGTACGGAGAGATGGAGAGGAGGGCATGTAGAGAGGTAGAGAGAGAGAATGGAGTCAGAGGGAAAAGGTTTGAAGAGGAGGAGACAGACAGATAGAGAGACACTAACCATGAGCCATAGCCTATATCTGTTATCTTTAAAATTGTTGGGAATTAAACAGGAATTGAATTGTATGAATGGAGGTGAATGCCCAACAGAGTTAGGGATGGACTATTTACCAGGTTGACTTCACAACCTTGTCATATGATAATAACCTATAATAACTAACCCTAACCCTTACCCTGATCATTCCCCCCAATCTATTTTCAAGGAGATCTAAAGAAATGTTCCCTATGCAAATTAATTTAATTATCCATCATAACACACATGCCCAACAGCCTTAATAAAGAAAACCACGAAGAAGAAAAAAAATTTAAATACTGAAATAAGGCAATTATTGTACAATGAAATAAAAGCAATCGTAATTCTTGCCCAACCCTATCTCTAAACATTTCTGTCATGTGGGTTGGACAGGACAGCAGTTTGAGTGAGCCTTCCACCCCCTTCCTGAGGTTTATTTTTAAACTGCCATTTGAAACGCAACACTGGTCTGGCTCCTGCCTAGCTACAAGACAGCAGTGTGTGTCAGAGTCATTTTAGTTTCAAAGAGACAGCCAAGAGATTAGCCATGGTGGACTGGCTGACATCCTGGTCATGTGATCATGGTGGATAACGTAAGATCTTCCCTGATGGTGTTACCAAGAGGAATTTGGTTGGGTACACTTGGCTGTCAATCAATTCCTGGCTGTGCCAATAGGCCTTGGTTGATAGAGAAGTAGAGAGGGCAGGTCATACAACTGGAGTGGGGGATGTGTACCCTACCTATCATAGACTAGGGGTTATGGTAAGTGGACAGTTGGACATAGTAGTTTGTAAATGTGAACACTGTGCCAAGGGTACCTGAGAATGGACGATCACCCTGATGACTGAACAGTATCTCTTCAATGATGCAAAATCCTTTTCAAGTTGCTTCTTTCCGCTTTCATCTTGCCATTTCTTGCTGTACTTGGTAAAGGCCTTCTTTTTGCTCTTGTACCTACATCACATAGGATAGGATTAGACAGATAGTGTCATGTATCGTGTCTATATAACCTCAATGGGCCTTATTCACATAGCGGCCATCTTGGCACCAGAACCAAGATGGAGCCAAGATGGCCAGCTACTGTTTAGAGCCAAGATGGACGCTAGGTGAATAAGTCCCCGTGGTGTGAATTCAATCCAATACAGCCCATCAGACTATACATTGATCATAGTCCCCTCACCAGTTTTTGTAGAAGCGGCGCTTGCACTCATCACTGATATGCTCGGCAAAGACAGTCTTGAAGCTGCGCAGTCCGCGGATGGTTTCGATGTAGCCCACGATGCCCACCACCATGACGGGGGGGGTCTCCAGGATGGTGACCGCCTCCACCTCCTCACGCTTGGACTGCTCTGTTGTTGGAGGGAAGAGCACCATGGGCCAGTAGTTCAGCAAAATGCACTCAATAAGGCCTGTAAAGCTAAATTTGGTAATTCACTGTCATTCGGATTGGATTATAGATCCAACAGGACAGCACTATACTACACTTGTCATCAAGACACACGCATACACATCTTTTTAGTTCAAAATGTCTCTGAAAGGAATACACATTTTATTTTTTACCTCACTACATAAAGGATATAGAGTGGTGGTTTATGAAAGTGTGGGTCGCAACTCGTAACTGGGTGGCAGCAGGGTACCAAGTGGGTCATTACTAGTATGTTTATTGACAGAAAAGGGTGAGTCCCAATGGACCAAATGTACAAGTGGGTCACAGCATGAAAAGGTTTGGGAAGCCCTGACATCGAGGAGGATTTTACTTGATAAAGAGATATGATTTCTCTGACTTTGACATAGATTAAGATTTCTCTGACTTTGACATTGAGCAGTATGTGGGGTGATGACATGACGCAGGCCTACCCCAGCCAGCGATACCTACTGAGGGCAGTGCGGTGGACCTCCCGGAGGGTGTGGGTCATGCCGGCCTTGTAGGCCAGGAAGGCGGTGAGGTGGACCGGCTTGCTGGGGTCGTCCTTGGGCCAGGTGCGCACCTTTCCTCGTTGCTTCTTGCTCCGCTTGTGGGGCAGGAAGCCCATGTGCCCGTGGCGGGGGGCGTGGAATTTACGGTGAGACTGGAGAGAAGGAGCGGCACCCCATATGTAAGTGTGTGTGAGTGAGACGATGACAAGTCTCCATGGACACGGTAAACAATAACCATTGCACCCCAAGCAACCGCAACATTCCCCAAACACCTTATTGAGAGATTTATACTGTGTAAAAACAAGATTGTAGTATTGACTTTGAGAGAAGACTTTGATTGGAAGATCTTTAAAACCTTATTTAAACTGTGAATCTTCAACAAGTCCTATGTGGCTATAGCATATGCATATATATTGTATATATATATTTAGCATATGGTATAACAGTCTGTTTTTAAAGAGCAGTGTCACAGCAGGTGTCACTGTTCCAATATAGACTTTTTCAAACTATTATATATTTTTGCCCAATCAAACTCCACTTTCTATAGTGTCCAGTGACATGTCATAAAATGGAGGACAAGCCATACACGTGTTGGTTTGTTCCACGGCAACATGATACTCTGCCATGTGTCTTCAGCTCTTGAGACACGTTATGTAGCAGCAGAGACATTAAGCTTTTTCAAGCAGCACATACAAATATGTCCTCTAGTTTTCTTATAATATTTTACAATCTGAATTAAGGATTTGTGAATTAAAATCTGAATTAAAAATTAAGGGCTTAATATTTGGGCGTGTGATCTGTTCAAAGTCCCCAATTACAAATTACAGTTATTTTACACTTAAAACTTAAAGCAAATCTTTTTAACATAAATCACAGACCCACACACGCATAAAGGAGCCATAGAAACACACAAACCAAGATTTGAAAAGCTTTTAGATTACAAATTAATCAAAAAAAAAGATGAGAGTAGAGCACTGACCATGTCGGGTTGTCCGGACAAGAGTCCCAAAGGGAGAGAGAGAGCGAAAGAGAGAGACAAGATCAAGTGTTGAAGTAAGAAATAGACTTAAAATGTTACAGTGTGAGAGCTCTAATTTGATTGGCTGACTGGGTCTGGTTGAGGGGCCATATTACCTTTCAAACAAGGACAGCCCTGCCAAGTTTGGAGACCAGAGTCAGTGGGGAGGGGGGACATGGGGTGTTTTGCTGGTCATCTGGTTGGATGGACCAGTGAACCAGGAACTAACACTCTTACGATATCATTCTGTGTTAACAAAATACTGGTCCACACATAGAAATAAATACTCAATAACCAGGGTAACAATTTTAAATAAAAGGTGTGATAAGAAAAAAACACTGACATTGAACAACCAGATCTCCCCATTTGTAATTACTGTTTAACGTCACATAACTTAATTTATTTTTAAATAGCAATATGTAGGCATATAACAAGATTTTTTTTATTGCCATAGGCTAAATTATTTGTATTCATAGTATTTGTATTTTTATTTCATTATTGCATACTGTCAATTACTCGATGGCAACAAGCAATCTTGTGAAACGTCAGCACCACCTGCTGGACTTACATAAACGTATTTCCAACCCCGACCTTTTACCTTTGACCTGTATTTATAGAAACGTCCAAACAGATTTACAAAACAGTAAATAAATATCACTGGTAAGACTGTATTAATAAATGTTATAACACTTTCATAATATCATTGTAATAATACAAATAAAAATAACAATTAACGTGTGTGTTGACCTCTAAGCCGCCATATTAAACTGTCTGCGCATGCGTCATGTTTTAAGGACCGAAGACTAGGTCGAATAGAAGGATTTGTCTTGATTCCTATTTAAAATAAGGCACAATGCCTGATGATTTCGACAAAGATGTATACCCAGTGCCTCCACGTCGGACGCCAGCTGATAATAAACAGACAAGCCTGCCAAGTCCTGCAGTGATCGCGTCCAAACTGTTCTATTATTCGGTGGATCTCCCTGTCACCAAATTTAGAGGTTGGTTAAGTCAAACTTGGATTTATTATTTAATGTTGTTCGCTAGTTTTTCAGAGCTCCTGAGATTGTACCTTTTAACAAAATGGACGATTACATCACGACCTGTTTGATGTTGGAAATGGCAATGACAAAGTACACATGTTTAGTTGGGAATGCGTCTTGCAGTGCTAAACTTGAGCTAACGATGTTAGCAGACTGGATGTTTTGTAGCACAATGCAAATGTGACATCTATAACACATGTATACACCAAATTCTTTCAAATATGTTATGATAATCTATGGTACTCTCCCTTCTCCAGAATGTATTGATAGCATTCAGTCTGGCAACAAGTCGGTCTATTACCACCAGAGGTTCCGCCGTGTCCCTGATCTGACTGAGTGCGAGGAGGGCGACTATGTCTGCTACTATGAAGCCGAGATGCAGTGGAGGAGAGACTAGTAAGTGGTACCGTTTCATCCTTTGGTACCGCCAACTGCTGATTGGGCAATCCAATTGTGGATGCTCCCATGAAATGACCAGTAGACCTACTTTAGTCATATACCTGTTCTCGATTTTAGCGCCTTGTGTTTGACGACCGATCTTTATTGTTTTGCATACTCCTTTACATTCTATAACACATTGAAGGGATGTACTCAAAACCAGTTAAGAATAGTAATGTTCACCATGTCCATATTAATGCTCAAAGTCAAATTATCCAACTGATATTTATTTTGATATATATTATATTCCTGGACATTATATCTTGATTTTAAGTCTCCTTTTCACCACTCTGCTCCTCTTCCCTCTCTCTCCTCTTCCATCCTTGCTCCTAACCACAGTAAGGTGGACCAGGAGATTGTGCGTATTCTCCAGGAGCGCATGAGGGCTTGTACGCAGAGGGAGGGGGACAGCTACCACCAGAACTGTTCAAAGGAGCTGCAGCAGTACAATGATGCCACGAAGGCTTTCCTGTCTCGCTGTAAGTAAACAGTTATGTTGAGGGAATATCGGATACTTTGTTATTCTAGTGCTTGTTTGGGGCTGGAACTCGTAAATGCTACCTTAGTTAGATCCGTTTCCTCCTGCCAGTCTTTTTAGGCATATGATTTTGTGAGTTGCTAAATGTTTTCTAGTTTGTTATTTGAAACACGGTTAGCTTGGCCAGGGCTCCCTCAAAAATATAAAATATATAAATATCCAAGTAGGATGGTATGGCACACGTTCCGACCCAAATCATGGCTGTGAAAAGGCACCATTGAGAAATGGTGTAGCCGAATGTATAATATATCATGAAAAAATGATGGTTCGAACTTTTTCTTCATGAAACACAAACGATGAAATGTACATGGAGGGAAATACATCTCCATATCTATTTGTATCAGTGTATCACTGTATGTGCAAGGTGCTGTCTAGCTCAAGTTGTTAAGCATTGCATTAACACTTCCAGCGTTTAATTCTTACTGTGGCCACAACTGCTAAGAATCTATCTACGTTCTTCATTGTAAGACCCTTTGGATAAACATGTCCGCCAAATGCCATAACTATTATCAGCACCACCTCTGAAAAGCAATGCATTTCATTAAAGAGCAGGAGGCAATCAGGTATCTGACCCATGGATGCCTACGGGTAAACCCGAATAAAAATGTTTGGCTTGGAGTTTAACACCCCAGGCAATAAACTATTGCCCCCAAAATATTTTGTCATCATCAGAACCACCCCTGAAATGTGCATGTCTTTTATTTCTTATTTTTGTCATTGCTAGAGCTACAGCTATGCGTATATTTAAATATATATTAATGTAATTCTGCCATTTTGCAGATGGAGATCTGGGAGCGTACGCCAGTGGAAGGAAGTGTCTAATGAAGCAGAAGGAGAGGATGATGGACGCTCAGAAAGCTTAGAACCTATAACTGTATTCAGTCTTGACCCGTGTGATAATTGTAAAATAAACTTTATGGGATCCATTTATGTAGCTGTGGTTTCAACTCTATTCATCTTTCCATGAAATATGTTTGGAAGCTTTGGAAGACTTCCCAACCTGCCCTAAAATAGGCTTTCACCACAGAGATCGATAGTAGGGGCGAAACTGCTCATTAAGTTAATTATGGGTCTGTAGTTATGCCATTGCCCATTATTAAATCAGCATACTCAAAGATTTCCATTTTGTTCTTTGGCGACAATTTTGGCGATAAGCAGTATTTGTTCCGATAGATCCCAACGGTGTCGCCACCGACAACCAGTTCATAATACAGCAAATGCAAGGGCTTTCATCAGTTGGCCATAGGCTCAATCACCAAGTACCTCTTTTGGCGAGACACCGACTTAACATTCATTTGCATGAATGTCTTTGAGAATACAACTTTTAACATCACAATATACTAGTGTTGTTCACCCATATTACACCTATGATAAAGACCTATTGTTGCCAGGTATGGTCCCAATTATTTGCCTCAATGGGTTTTTAGGAATTTAATGTAAAAATTGCATTGCATTACATATATGCTGGTAGTGTGCTTGTAAGTAATTGCATTGTATATAAAAATTGTAATTTCAACTCTTGCTCTGAAAAAGTTATAGGCTTGAACAAGTAACTACAATCACCCAAAGTAGAGCTGGTACTGATGTTACAGAATTGAACCATAAATTGCCTCCAGAAAAAAAAAGCTGCTAGGCACAAGTATAGAACATAGGGTGAAGTCATTCACCGTCTGATGTTGGACCCACCCAATTGTGTGGCAGTCACTAGCTCTTAAGCAGTTCACTGACTCGTCAATAGAGCACTCATTGTGGTGCACTAGTGTTCTGGACACTTTAAAGCTACACCCGTGTTAAACATCTACATCTCAGTGAATGGCCATGGGCAATATGCCGTCTACCTAGCTCTAGGCAGCGAGTCTATTTGGGCCTCACTTAAATGTAGTATTAACGTAATTCTGTATATTATGAGGGCAATATGCAGTAGTTTGGTGTACTAAACAGGGAAAAGTCTAAGTTCAGTGCTGAAATTGGCAGTAGCATATGCAGTCAAATTGTATAAAAATAAATGTTCCCTTGTTGAACTCAAAACTAGTGGCTTCCAGACAAGTCTGGAAACTCCAACTCAGATTGCTGCTTTAGCAGTAGATAAATGCCAACAGCTACAATTTAGCAAGCTGTAGTAATTTGTTCACATTCAAATGCAAAGGTTACCAATTAAATTTTCAAAAGTACTTCCAATAGCACCCCCATTTAACGCAACACTAATCCAAATAACACATCACAGACAGAATGCTTTTGAGTGGTGTTCAAGTTTTATTCAACAAAGCCACTGTACAAAAGCGCTTAGGAGGTGGCGGGTGGTACAGGTGCCTGGTTCCTCTGCACGGCAACCCTGGTGTGAGTCTTGGCCAGATGGTCAGTGAACTCCTGCAAACATACGACATGATTAGCCTCTTCTGCACAAACAGCAGAGTTAACATAAATAGATGACAAACTATCTGGGTAGGGTACGGACCTGGTAGGGTGACTTGGTGAAGACAGTCTCCTTCCAGAGATCAGGGGTCAGGTAGCTGTACGTCTTGGAGATGGCGTCAAAGGTAGCCTTGGCTGAAAACAACAAATGCAAAAATTATTAGAACAGCCTTCGAAAAGTGAAGTTTGGCCGCGCTTCAGTTTAGCCTAACAAAGTGTAGAGCACACAACAGGGGAACAGAAGACACCATTGAGAGGTCCTTCTGCCGTGCACTAATAATGCCCGTTACTCTCTCTCCGTTTTAAGACAGATTCGTCACAGCAAAGGCGAAGCTGGGCAGAGCAAGGAGAATCAAATATACCAGCGTACATGCAACCCCTAACCCACAACACAACGGGAACCTTACCGAAGTTGCCAAGGGTGGCGGTGCAGCCTCTGGCAGAGGTGTAGCAATCGTCGATACCAGCCATCATGAGCAGCTTCTTGGGCACGGGGGCCGACACAATGCCGGTACCGCGGGGCGCCGGGATCAGACGCACCAGGACGGAGCCACAGCGACCGGTCACCTTGCAGGGCACGGTGTGGGGCTTGCCGATCTTGTTACCCCAGTAACCTCTCCTGACGGGCACGATGGACAGCTTGGCCAGGATGATGGCACCACGGATGGCGGTGGCCACCTCTTTGGAGCACTTCACGCCCAGACCCACATGGCCGTTGTAGTCGCCGATGGCAACGAAGGCCTTGAACCTTGTACGCTGACCAGCCCTGGTCTGCTTCTGGACAGGCATGATCTTCAGCACCTCGTCCTTCAGCGCAGACCCCAAGAAGAAGTCGATGATCTCAGACTCCTGAAACACAAAGTTACTCATTTAGTTGAGTCAACTATTTATCCAGGTCTAACACATTGAGATCAAACATCACTGGCAAAGGTGACCTGGTCAATAGGGCAGCATGGGGTAAAAAAATAAACTGAACCATATACATTTGGCGAATGAAGTGCAAAAGACCATGTGCATAACCAGCAGCCAATCGTTTTCTGTTCCAATTCATGGCATTATCTTACAATTTTTTCTTAAATTTAGATCAATAAAAAGACGATTTAGAGACATCAAATTACCTTGATAGGCAGGGAGTAGAGATAGATCTCCTCAAGGGACTTGATCTTCAAGTCCTTGACAAGGCGACCCAGCTTGGTGACGGGCACCCACTGAAACAAATGAACAACTCAAGTCAACGACCCGTCTTGGTCTTGTTTTTAAGTACTGGCATCAATAGAAGACAGCAAGTTTACAGTTCACCAAATTAGCGTTATCGAACATGCGCGTTACAGTGGGGCTTACCTCCTTGTCCTCGGACTTTCCGCCTCTAGCTCCACGGCCCCTGCCGCGGCCTCTACCACGACCACGGCCGCGACCGCGGCCACGGTCTCCTCCACCAAAACCTCCGCGAAAACCTCCTCTGCCACCGGCGTCGTCCGCCATTTGCTGTTTGAGGGACATTGGATTAAAAATGAGTATCCAATTATTTACAGGAAACATGCGCTAGAAAGCAATCAGCATTGCCACCAGAACAGTATTCAATAGATAAGTACATTTTTTTCATAGTCCGGTAAGTAAATGTATCAATACATATAATATGAAACATTTCAGTGCACGTTTTATAAGTAAATCACTATATTTGGCACTAAGATGAATGAGATGATTGTAGATTTTAGAAGGCATTCAATGTGCATTACACTTACGTGATCTGTATAACAGGAAGAAGAACTTACGAGAGTTCCGCTCTGTATTTATTTGAGTTGTTCTCGCGATAGATTAGTGAAGCGTTTATTGGCGCCTCTGCTGGTAACAACTGGGATGGAAAATATGACTAACATTCAATGAAATCTGCATATCGATATAAATTAATAAAATCAAGAACTACAACAAAGTACGGAAGCGTAATGCATTCACTTGAGGAAATAAATTCTGCTCTTGTTTTTCTGAATTAACGACATAATTATCTCAGAATTCTGATAAAGTTTTTTACGTTAAAAAATATTCTGCCCTGTTTTTCAGAATTAATGTAATACCTCAAAATCGTGCGAGAAACTCACCTGCGTACGGTTGCTGCTGCTAATTAGCCTAACCATCCACAGGGGATTTCAAGTACGGGGTCGATATAAGCTATTTAAGGTATTAGTTAACATGTCAAATTATGTAATCGAACTGTTCGCTTGACCTCATCTAACAGAAGAGAATGCATTTCAGATGCATCATCTTATATCCGTGAAGCATTGCATATCGGTTCAACTGATCCTGGAGAAACGCCACAATGTCCAGCAGATCATAATGGGCTTTCCGTCTGAACAACCCCAAAGTCCTGAGGTGCACAAGGTGGACCAACTAATAACAACACCATCAATATTACTGATGGACACGAGTATCTCAAACATAAACCAAAATAAAACTGGATTAAACTCAACAGGCGGGACATGTTTGCTTCTATGAACTCGATTTTGAGGTATCTCATTATTTCAGAAAAACAAGAGCAGATAATTTTTTTTCCACGAAAACCTTTCTCAGAATTCTGAGATAATAAACTAGTTTATTCAAAAACAAAGCATAATCTTTTTCCTCCATTTAAATTTTTCTCAGAATTCTGAGATAATTATGTGAAAAACAAGAGCAGAATTTATTTTCTTAAGTGAATGCATTACTCTTCCGTAACAAAGACTGATAAATTATTGCTTTTTATATCGATAAATAACAGACAGAGGAATTTATGATGTATGATTATTTTATATAAAAAAAACATATCAACATTGGAATTCATCCTTATCTACCATATCTATCGTCAAAAACACACCTTTAAAGCTGCACTGTGCAAAAATAAAATAGTCAATACCGAAACCGGTTCTATAGGTCCCCTGAGGTGGCATTGGAAAAATTTTATATAGCATGACCATGTGTTAGTTGCATGTGCACACCAAATAAATCAGCTATCAACAAGTGTTGGGTAAAAAAAATCATACAAGATACCTTCCAAATGCCACACTACACATTTGTACCAAATAAAAAACAAACTCCTTCTCCCTGACATACAAAAAACATGATTTTCCCCTGTTAAGATATTAAACTCAGATTTTAAAATGTGAAGAAGCAAGATGTCGAATGCAATACATGATAGGAAGGATACCCATGTATTTTACTATCTTAGAATGGGCATGCAGTGTACGTTACGGATTATGCATGTAATGAAACGGAGGCATTAACAATGGGCTGTTCAGGAAAGACCATCTAAAAGTTCTGTAAACCAGTCTTTTTTTAATACCTTTCTTTACATCATCAAACATGTAGCTTATTCACTCACACACACACACAAAACCCAAGAGTGAACCCTCCTCCTAATCATGAGCCACTGGCACTGGCGCCGCCACTGGTCTCCCCCTGGTCCTCCTCTGCCTCCTCCTCCACCTCCTCCTCCTCCACCTCCTCTTCCTGCAGGTCGTCCATGACCTCCAGGCTCTCGCAGATCAGGCCGATCTGCCTCTTCATGTGGGCCATGGTGCTCTGCATGCGCCGCATCTTCCGCTGCAGGGCCGCGGCGATGGCCCGGTGGTTCCTCTGCCTCACAGCGTACTCCTGCCTCAGCTGTCGGTAGCAGTTGTGCTGGGCCTGCGTGCGGTGGGACAGCACGGCTCCGCAACCCATGTGGCAGGGCTGCCGCCAGTGTTCGCAGTGGCGGGCGTGCGTTTCCAGGTCGCGGCGGAGGAGCTGGGCGCGGCAGCCCTGGTACGGGCAGGGGATGAGCTCGTAGGCGCAGCTCATGCTGTGGCAATACTGCTCCGCTAGGGGGAACGTCGCTGAGCAACCGCGGATCTCATTCCTACACTGCAGGGGGACCAAGTGCAGAACGTGTTGAGGGAAACTTAACGTCTGTCTAGACATAGACTACAATATACTCAATGCTAGAGAAGCATTGGGTATATGTTTTGTGAAAGCATGGCCGTTCATACAGCTAACATGAGATAGATTTCGACATGTTCATTCCGGGGCATTCAATTCACTATATAATGCAAAAAAGTATTAAACAGAAATGTTAAAGAAAAGGGTATAAACAAATTTCCCAAAAGACCGGCTCATAATCTCATGGTGTCTCTGTGTAGATACAATTTATTTTGAGTATTAAAAATCTACATTATCTGAAGATAGTAACATAGCTGTTGTCCTTCCTTTGTGTATTCCTACCTTAATCTTCATGCGGCCAATCGACCTGCTGAGCTTAAACATGACAAAGATGACGCTCTGGTTGACAGCCTTTCTGCAGCACGGGCATGTCTCCTGCCTAGAGAAGAATCACTTTCAGTCAACACTGTTCTGCAACTTGTTCCTACTACTGTTTAGTAATTTAGCCGACACTTTGATCCAAGGGCGACTTACGTCATTAACAAGCTTTGTAGGGTTAAGGCCTCTTGCTCAAGGAGGCCTACAGCAGGTAGGCATGTGAACAACTGCGACGGATATTCGGATTGGAACCCAGAAACTTTTGGCTGAGAGTCAAACACCCCAACCACTGCACTATCCCTGCCCCAAGTGTGTAATGTGAATGATGTTATAATCCCCAATGTTCGGTGAGGTCTGTACCTCTTCAGCCATTGCAAAATGCATCTCTTGCAGAAGATGTGATGGCACGTGGCCCTCACGGGGCACCGTAGGACCCCCTGGCAGATGGTGCAGATGAGGTCGTAGTCCGGCGTGTCCACGAACAGCTCCACATCGTAGCCCCCGCTTTGCGGTGATGCCTCTGAATCCGCCTGGAGACATGTGGTGACCAATCACAATGACGTACACGCATTTACTCAGAGTTGCTGGCTTCTTACTGTGTTCAATTGTGTATAGTTATGCAGAAAAGTTTCATTATGAATGTAATATGTTATAAGACATACATTTCAAAACATTGATATTACATACGTTATGATTTCTATCATTTCAATTTTTTTATTAGTGTGTTGTTATTCAAGGTTTGGTTTTAATCGCTGTAGGTTTATGGAAACTACAAATACTACTACTACTACTACTACTATGATACACAAATGCCCCTAACCTGGGACTTGTCACCTGTCAGCGTGTCATTGTTAAGGCAAATTGGACCAACTACAATTGCCCTTCTGGAAACCAAAGCCATATGATCAGGTAATGTAATAAGAAAAGTAACGTCTATTTATTAACACCTACATAACGTACATAACATATTTCCGAGATGTACGTTTTTACAATTTTGGAAGTAATTGGCTGCGGAGAAATCATGAATGGAAATTGAAAATGTAATAAGCCATAACTTGCTGGAATTCTTTTTAAACAGAGACAAAAGTCAGCGCTCAAACAATAATATAAACATTCACATTTTACTCTCAGCTGACGAGCGAACATATCGTTGTATCTACCAATGTCAATCGAATACTAAATAACTTTTTTTAAATGAAGCCAAAACTCACCATAACAACCTTCACTTCTGATCACCCTGTTTCCATTCCTGTATAGGGCTACTCCATATCGCTCGCAGTCATGTAACGCAAGCTACACACCCACATTATCAATAGAACACATACATGAACCTTCCTCACAACGCATGAAGTCAGGGAACATGCGCGTTAACATATGCATATCTACCAATATATCTAAACCACGGAGGAGATAATTGTTTTCCATGTGAGGCGTGGGCCTTCTGTCTTGTTCTAGCATGGTGAACGCCAATCATGTTGGAAAATGACAGTTTTTTGTCACGGCGAACCACTTCTCTAGCGACATCCATTGCTCTGAATAGATGTTTTCAACGTCAAAACAAAACAGCCACGTAATAATTTAGAGAGGACAGTTAATTATAAGTTACTCACGGTGAGAAATCCTAAATTGTATTGTATTTCAAGTTTGAATTCCTAATGACGTATAATAAGTCATGTGCTACTGTATTATTGATTAAAAAAAATACTGAATGACAAGTTGGGATAGAAACCACGAAGCCAATCACAGCGTTGTGCGCACTACGAGCTAGGATGACGTACAAAGTCTGCGACACTCACTTCTCGACATGTGGGTTTTGTTGATTCGTGAAATTTTGTTGCATATATAACGAATAAAATATTATCTACATTGCGCATAACGCGTTTATTTTCAAACCGACTGAGTAAAATGGCAAACACCAACCTTCACTTCAAAACAAAGTAAGTTTGATGATTTGCATGTGTAAACTGAATAACTCCCTAGCTTGCTATGGGCTAACCAAGTGTGCTGTCATTTAAATAAAATAAACTAATTGAGGCTACTTTTCTTACGCAGCTATGCCGCTTCCAATAAGATTGAACCGTTTTATAAAGGCGGAAAGGTTCAGGTTAGTCCATCATATTCTGTAACACTAAAACATACATTATGAACACGAAAAGAATATGAGCATATCGTTGCTGATGTTTCTGACCTCTTTCAGATTAGCAAAGATGAGAAGTTCATCTTTTGCACTTGTGGATCCCGTGTCAATATTTTGGAAATAAGCACAGGGAAGATTGTTCACAGCATCGAGCAGGTTAATAAAGATTCTGTGCATTTCAACATAATATACACTCATCTCTTTGGAGTGTATTACATTATTTATGTTTTCCTATAATTGTATCGTAGGATGATCAAGAGGACATCACCTCCTTTGCGCTGAGCTATGATGATGAGGTAAATACACACAGACACACACACATACCAACTTTCACCATTATGATAATTAAGCATGGTATTCACACATGTGTTTATGTTCAACTCTTTTTATTTCCTGTCGGGCTGTCTCCCTTTTTGAGCACTTTGTATTGCAGTTCTGCACGAAAAGCGATGCATGGAGGCACATTGACCATTATCATTCTGTCTCCCTGTTCCTCTGTGTGCTGCTGCAGGTGCTGGTGACAGCCAGCAGGGCTTTGCTGCTGAAGCAGTGGGACTGGAAGCAGGCCCAGTGCACCCGCTCCTGGAGGGCCATTCACACCATACCTATAGCCAGCATGACCTTTGACCCCACGTCCACGCTTCTTGCCACAGGTCAGCTGATGAAATGAGTATGAGTACATGAACTTGTTGAGCTACACCTGGGTGCTACCTGTGTGTTACCTGTGTGTTATGCCTGTTGTCTATAGCAGGGCTCAAGACTTCAACCAACATGGTCGTATATGCGATCATATATTATGTGCATGCAATGTAATTTTTTCCCAGGTCGCATCTGGAGTTGATTCTTGATGCAAGAGATGTCGAGGCGCTGGCAGTAAAAAAGACTAAAAAACACCTATGCAAAAAACATTTTACAATATTTCAAGTGAGTTAGGCTTTTAAAATGAATACACAGATGGATGGTATGTGACAAAGGACATGCCTATACTGCGTAAAAAGTGGCCAAAAAAGGGGTACAACCAAATTAAAAAGTTAGTGGCTCCACTGCCACAAGTAGTAAATGTTTGTCTTGAGCCCGTTATAGTCGGAAATACTTGGCTATACCTGTTGTTTTAGCTATGTGTTAGACCTGGTGTCAATAGTTATCTATAGTTAGCTACGCCAGTTGTTCTATAACACTAATGTTGTGTAGAACATTGTACAGACCATTCACTGTGTTCTGCTCTACACTGCTGTCTTCCTGTTGCAGGTGGTTGTGATGGAACCATTAAGCTGTGGGACATTATAAAGCAGTACTGCACTCACAACCTCAAGGGCTCATCCGGGGTTGTTCAGTAAGTAGCTATACTTAAAAAAAGATATCCTTGGACATAACTTCTGAATAACATAACTATTTTTTATTCTTCTTCAGGTTTGCGATTTAGGGACATTAGTTTATTATGCATAATATATTTGTTAAAATTGTATGTTTATGTATTTGCTTGTCTTAAAGATTCAGAAAGCTTTCCATAATGATGTCCCACATTGACTTATAACTATGCAACCAATGCTATGTATTTGAGTTAATTATTCGAGTTTCCATTAAATCCTTCAAGCCCTAGTTTAACTTTATCCTTGTGATGAACGTAACCTAACGACTCAACAATAACAACGACAACGGTCCAAACACATTCAATAATCCTGCGTTGTCTTCTATGTGTGCAGCCTGGTTCACTTCCACCCAGACATGACTCTTCTGCAGCTGTTCTCCTCCTCCGGGGACGGTGGCATCCGGCTGTGGGACCTGCGCTCCAGCCTGTGCCTCTGTGTGCTCCAGAGCCACTTCAGCGCCGTCACCTCGCTGGCCTTCACCCCCAGCGGGGACACCATGGTCAGGTACGCCAACACCCTGGGTGTACCCCTACCCCTACCTGTCACGGGTCATAGGTTCAATGGCACAGAAGTGCATTGGATTCTTATCCTACATCCGTCTTTTTATTTATATATATTTATATAATCATATTAATTATTGTTTTACGGTTAATACTAATCCTATTGGAGACAACTCCACAAAATGTTTAATCGTTTGTTATGCTGCAAACCTTCTGGATAGCATGTCAGTCGATGTCTGTCTCAATTGTTCTTTCTGGAATTCTTCAGATAGTGTGCTGCTGCGATGTGTCATTTATTGTTTAGAATAAATTATTTTGACGATATCAAATAATCATGAATATACAGGTACTGCAGTGTTTCCCCTAGGATTGAGTTGTAGCAGCGGTGCTCCCCCCCAAAATACAAAATATCTTTTTCGCAAAAAGGATTTCACGCGCGCTACGTGCGCGAACACGAGCGAACACGGGCAAAGACGCACGACATTTTCAATGATAAAATTTCTTACATTTACATGTCTTTACGGGAATCCAGGTATCCAAATGTAGCGTATATTTTTCTGAGGTAAAATTTTCGGTGGCCCTCACGCATGCGCGAGTAGTAGTTCCAAGCGCATTTCTGAGATGAAAACAATACATTTCAGATAATTACACCACAGTACTCATAGGAACCCGACAAACATTTTGATGTACAATATAAAACCTTAAAAGTGAAGGCGTTAAAAGTTGCAGGACTGTTTTCCGATCAGTGAATTTTCTTTTTTTTTTTAAATAATCCTGAATCCATGATCGCTTTTATTGTTGACATCTGCCCGAGGCTAAATCGTTGTGTTGACATTGCCAAGTAAGCACAACGTTTCTCGTTTACGTCTCTACTCCCAAGTGTGTGAATTGACCTGGATGTTACAGTGATTAACACAGCCAGTGATGGCAGACGTTTTTATCCAAAGCGACTGTTGCGCAATAAGGGCAAAGGGATATGAAGCGCCCGTTATACATTAGTTTCTAAAGAGATAAGACGGAGCCCTGTCCCCTCCTCTCCTCTCCTCTCTCGTCCTCTCCTCTCTCTCTCCTCCTCTCTCTCCTCTCCGCTCGTCTGGGATTTTAGCAGCGGCGCTCAAATTTCATGCATTGAATACATATAGGGGAAACACTGTACTGACTCAATAGATATTGCAGTAGAGTTCCCACTGCGACATGATGGTTTCAACTGTGTTGTACTGTATTGTTTCTGGCCCTCCTGCTTGCAGCTCTGGCAGGGACAAGATCTGTACAGTGTGGGATCTGAAGACGCGGACAGCCACAAGAACCGTGCCAGTCTATGAGGTGAGACTTGGGCATGTACAACCATTGACCCCTGAGCTTCATCACGTCCACGTGTTGTGATAAGCTGCACCTTATCGTCCCTAATGAAATTAATGACTTTGTTGCATAGTCCATCGCAGACTCATTCATTCATTGTGTGAATGAATGAATTATCATTTCATAGTAAATATACCTAGGAAAATCTATAACCGACAAACGAAAGGTGAAAACAAAGTATTTAAACTAAATAAAGCTCTAATGGGCTGTTTATATATAGTATACTGAGTAATTTATATTCTATCTATAGTATAGTGAGTATATTTATATTCCATCTATAGTATAGTGAGTATATAGCATACTGAGTAATTTATATTCTATCTATAGTATAGTGAGTATATTTATATTCCATCTATAGTATTGTGAGTATATAGTATAGTGAGTATATTTATATTATATCTATAGTATAGTGGGTATATTAATATTCTTTTCTATTCTTTTTCTATTTTCTATTGATAGCATAGTGAGTATATTTTATTCTAGCTATAGTATAGTGAGTATATAGTTTAGTGAGTATATTTATATTTCATCTATAGTATAGTGAGTATATAGTACAGTGAGTATATTTATATTATATCTATAGTATAGTGGGTATATTAATATTCTTTCTATAGTATAGTGAGTATGTAGTATAGTGAGTGTATTTATATTCTATCTATAGTATAGTGAGTATATTTATATTCCATCTATAGCATAGTGAGTATGTGGTATAGTGAGTGTATTTATATTCTATAGCATAGTGAGTGTTTGTGGGCCTGTTGCTGGGTGCTCATCATCTCTCTGATGTGTGTACCCAGGCGGTGGAGGGCGTGGCCTTGCTCCCAGAGGACCAGGACTTGTCTCAGATCGGCGTTCAGAACAACGACCTGCACTTCATCACAGCGGGCAGCAAAGGTCCGGCTTCTGTTCTCAGTACCACGACCACCAATCCTAAATATGAAATAAAATACAGAAAACCAAATAAAACCTGACCGAGTGCACCACATCCACGATCAA